>DWPV01004849.1:0-13073 GCA_018251915.1 Urbanus proteus proteus
ATTAATTAAATCGAAATAAAAAGTATAATCAATTCTTTTTTATATGAGGGTTTAATTTAAAGGTCAAGTTAACCCTTAAAGATTTACAATTTTCTCAAAATAAGCTCGTAAAATTGCTTCTTAATTATCTTCATCGAAAGAGCACTGTAGACCTTTACAAAGAAACTAAATTGCTCACCATCAAAGAAACATATATACTTTTAATACCTGCACACTTGTACAAAATTTTGACAAACACAATTCATTCAGCTATAAAATTTGTAACAAATGATCATAATTTTTACGAGAAGCAGATGAAAATTAGTCTCAATTAAACCACGAAGATTAAGGGATATAATGTTTGAAAGGGCACAATTTTATAATAGGCCTAATGAAGGCAGCATCAATAAATAGTTTTAAATGGCAGAAATTAAACCAATTTATTGGCAAAACGACACTGGCTCAAGATACGTGATTATGTAATTAACATTGTAAATTCTCATGTAAGTGAATTATATTGCATTAATTCTTGAGAGATATAAAGAAATTCTATACCCTGAAATTTTTCTTCAAATCACGTAATCTACGATAGTGTAGTACATTGAGTACACAGTTTTGAATGGGCGGAGTAGTAGAGATTATTATCCTAAATTATTTAAAAAATAGGATGGTGATGATGATTATGATTCCGCCCCATAACTAGAAGATCTAAACATCAAACCAAGACAGTGTTCAGGAACGAAAGTTCGTGACGAAAGGAAAGAAAATTGAAATTAGGCCCAGAATTATCCGAGTTGTTCAAGATTACAATAATTTGTGTTTTTCCCATTTTCCAAGAAAACTAGTGAAAATTTTCCAATTCCTATGAAATAGAACCCTCTGTGAACTAGTCGTATACTTGAATCAAGCCGAATGGTCGCGGCATAGGAAAAATACGGTTGAACACACACGAAATGTCACATTTTTTGTGTGTTTTTTTTACTTCAAGGTCAACATTCGCATTCGCATTCGCATTCGCGAATGTTAGAGTCAAATATTCGCATTCGCATTCGCATTCGCGAATGTCAAAAATCCAACATTCGTTACATCACTAATATACATATAGGTATAATCTAGGCAGTTAATTTATGATTGTGACATTATGAGATGATATGCATCTTTTAAAAAAATATAATTATGATGCTATATAGTCGTTATTCATTAGCAAATTTTAGCTTGATTTTGTTTTTATAAATAACTAGTCTGCCCGTGTCTTTGTTCGAGTGGAATTTTGATTATTATTATTTGGTGGTGTATAGTGGTTTTAAAATGGTAAATTAAATTGGAACGTATAGATATAGATATTAAAATCGAATATAAAGTTTATTTGTTATAGGTAGAAGTGTTTAGTTTTGAAAAATCTTATGTATTTATGTAGTTAATATGTCTTTTATACATATCAGAAACTACACATATAATATAGTAAGTACTACGTATGTAAATGTACCAGATATTTGAATTATGATACCTAACGGTATCAAAATTTGACAGGGTGTAATGAACTTTTTACAATTGCATATATCATTACTTAGAACTGTTAAAACTATCAGAAGTTTTAATTGAAATTCATCGCAGATTTTACTCTTGAAGGACATTTCAGAGCCAAACGATTTTTATTCGATTGTATGCACTAGAAAATTTCATCGCTAGTGAACATCCCAAAACACTCATTTGCTGCAACTGGAAGTCAGTTTAATCAAATCCAAGTCAAATGAATGATTGAACTGTCTGTTCTGTTATAGGTATGTAGTTCTAGCTCCACATGGTGTTTCAGTGTAAGTTGTATTTGTAAATTAAACTTATTTTATAGGTGTGTGTGGAGTAACATCTACCGGTTCTTCTCTATTTCTCGAAACCTTGTGAAGTCATGGTAGTTTTTTTTGTGATATTACAAAAAACATTCTGTGAAGGATCTGTAGAAATGTTACGATGTGGTTGGCTTTATGAATAAATAAATAACCTTTTGAACTTTTTCTTGGTTTCAAATGAATATTGTGTGTTTAGTAGTTATTAATTTCATCATGAACGTATCTATTGTTTGTACAGTAAAACTGGCTAGTTTAGATTAAAAAAAAATTAAGCTACTAAATATATCTTAAGAACTGTCTATAATCAACATTCCGTTTGAAATTATTTTAATTTGTAGTGAGTTTGATTTGCATATCGGTACAGAAGTTTTTTATACTTAAAATAATCTTGTTTCTAATACTAAAACGTGCTAAAGTGGTTAAAGTAATCATACTTTTTTATAAATACAGGTTCTGGCTCTATAATTTATCACTATAATTCTAATAGACAAAGTAGTCTAATAACGCTAAAATTGCAGCATTAATGTACGTGTTAAAATAAAAACGATATTGAATACAGTCGATTTATTTCTATAATAATATTTTAAAATAAGTAATGGATGTTTTATAATATGTTATATTGTGTAGTTGTATGTATGTTGTTTTATATTATGTAAGTGAACCAGCATGCAGCTCACCTGTTAGTAAGTGGCCACTGTCACCCATGGACATCTGTAATCAACTCTATATAAGACAGTCCTATTTTTTTTATTCGGCTACAGATGCGTTGCTACTCTCAACGACTAAGTTGGATCGCCTCAAATAAGTATGTATCCCTTACCACACACTTCGGACCAGCGCTGTATTACATATATTACATTTTCATAAGCATGAGTATTATTTAACTCAACGTACATAAGTTGGAATAATTAATAGCAACTATATCGATTCGTCGCACTATATCTATTCTTCTTTGCTTCAATTAACGGTTTACCTATTTAAAATTCGGTGGTAAGCTCTGAGTGACTTAATTTATGCAATCAATATTCTATTAATATCTAAGCAATCACACAAGATGCTTTTTGTGCTGTATATATTTAAGTATATGAAGCAATTGTAGATCTAATTTTATTTCAGGTATCGCATAATAGGTATTAGATATTGTATCTAATGGATTCTCAAATTGAGATAACCATTAATTGGAAATTATTCAGTACCAAATCAAATTTCTTGATAGTGTTTCGTTGTACGCACTTACGTCTAATAGCAATACATTGTTAAGTCATTAAGGATTTACGTTATTAAATTAATAATTGCGTTATCGTATGTCACGATCCGTAGTAACCGAAATACATAGTTTCGGTGTCACAGGTCGGTGTTTTTGAAATTTTAAATAGAAATACTTCAAGTTCTAGTAGTTCTTTAAAAAAAAAACTTGAGTCTGGTATGACTTTCATGATTTTAAACCTATCTGTGGTCGACGTTTCACGTTTGGATTTTTAAATTTATAAAAGTATCGAACAAATATGTAGTCCATCCATTTGTAAATGACCACTTCCATTCATGTTCCCCTGTGATGAAGCCCTAAATTCGTTCAAACATGTTAAAAGTTTAAATAACGTATATCAGCTTATGAGTTAAAGTTTAAATTTTAAACACATAGTTGATATAACCTTAACCGTTACCGTTATTAAGATTAGAGTTAATCTCTAGGTCAATGTGATTATTACATTAAAAATGGAAAACAAACACATGTAGAGCATAAATCCGTGAAAAATATCATTGAGATAAAAAAACAGATGAGATCGGGTAGGATATCCTATGTCTAGAATTTTGTGTGTTTAAATAAATTCATCCGGTCCAATTTAAGGTCAATGTTGAAATAGCTTCAGATTAGTTAAACTAATACGAACAGCATTCATGTGGCCGACATAATCTCAGAATCTAGATTTTTTATCTACAAATCCCAAACAACCTTGCAGTCCACCTGACGGTAAGTGATCATTGTAGGCTGTTTGTAACCAATTCTATATCAGTCTCATTTAAGGTTGACCACAGATTTTAAGCCCCTTGTCAGCCCCCATGAAGCCAAAGGCAACCTCTGCTGATGTTTTGTGGGTAGGCACGTAGGTCTTTCCCTGACTCCCACATAACCAATGCGGACGGCCGTATTGGTATGCATGAGCATTCACCACCACCCTCCCGTATCAGGGTAGCCCTTTTCAACTTTGTCTGGGTGCAAAAGAAGTAACCACAGATACTTCGGTTTCCTTGAATACATACAGTTGGAACGCCTCGGATAAGTACTTATAATTATGTCTCCTGTAATACATCCTGGAAATAGTTTGTACATTTCATCCTACGGTGCTTAACGTTTCTGTTATCAGGTAAAAATAGCTCTGGTGGTGCCTCCGGAGTCAAATCACAAGAGGTTCATCAATCTATCCATCTATGAGCTATGGATGAGAGCTGGAGGTCTCATGCACGTTTTCTGATGTACTATGCCCGTTACATACTAAATGTCTTCAAATTTAGTTTAATTTACTTCACACATTGTACCTTAAAGGCTTAAAACAATTAAGTAAGCACTCGGGAAGGATAGGAAGTGACTATCCCATATCCTAAAACAACACAATTACTTCAAGGGTCTGATGGCGAAGTTCAGATTGCGGGTCAATAGATCCCAATCGTGATATCCCCTGATTTTACATGGACCTTAATCGACAAAGACATCACGTTTTCCTCCAGTGACGTGTATGAAAAGATTGTTTGCAAACTTAATCTTATACTTAGAATAATACTTAATAGTTGTCGAAATAAGTCTTCCAAATGTCTTATATCATGTCACATAACGAGTGTCATGACGATTCGTTAAAAGTATATTTTAAATCATAGACGTAAGACAATATTTAAGTTTTAAATATCTATTAAGTGTACTTTTATTAATAAATATGTAGGTCGTAGATATAGTAATACTGATATTCCTACTAGGAACATTATAACTCCACCACCTAGACTGTCAAAATTCGGAGAATGTAATCAATTAAGTTCATCAAATTTACTGAAGAACAATCGAGAACTGTTTGTTGTTGTTTTATACTTCTAATTATGATTATAACGCAAACGCCTTACCTTACCTATAAATTGTTAAGTGACCACTAAATTACCTATGAATTACCTATAAATTGTTAAGTGACCACTGCCTCTCATGCAAATGTGTAATCAACTCTAAATAACATTATTAAAGTCTTACTTGAAATTGACCATAGATACATTACTACCTTCTCATATGCTGCTATTATTAAGAAATAGACGTTAGAGCGTTAAATGCGTGTAGAGTCAATTCATAATGTAGTGTGTTAACGGCTTAAATAATATCATAATATTAAAACAGTATTAACAATAGTTTTGAACTTTATCATTTAAAATGTATATAAAATAGTTATCTTAAATTTGCGATTAAAGGAGCTAAATAAAAATTGAACGACAGTAATTATATTTATTTGTATTATTCTTGATCTTATAACATTAAGTTGAATAAAAAGGTAACTTTAATTAATATAACAAATTATTTATTAAAGACAAATCTTAATATTATAATAATACTCTATTAGCAACTAAAACACAAAAATCTATAAACTTATTCAATTTAATGATAAATAGGTATAAGTACAAAGTAAGTACGAGATATTGGGGCCTAGTATGTTCTGCAGAGAGCTCTAAATTTACATGTATGTATTGTATTATCATCATAAGTCTTTGTAATTTTACTATTGCTTAAAGGCAGTTGACATATTTAATTGTGCCATCAAAAATAGCATTTTCCCGTTTATTATATTTTCCAAGGCGTACCTAGCTACATATGTATATCCCACAAGAGCTTGACTTCCTAACCGCTTATTGACTCTAAGATCAGTGCAATGTATCACTTCAAACTAATAATTTTGAGCTAATATTATAATGTATTAATAGTTCTTTAACAGCCTCGAGACAAAGTTTCACATATTGAACGAAGACAAATACTAAGATATAATTTAAAAGGTAGAATTCCAAACGCCTACTTAAAATTAATCGCAAACTACTTGATATTATCATAAGTTCGAAAAACATTTAGGTACTTAGGCGTTGGCGTCTTAATAAGACGAGACAGAGTGACCATTGCTTATAACTTATAAAGCGATATAGTCATAGCACCTACTAAACTCGTGGTTTTATTTGATGTGTTTCTCATACTTCACCCCAGATAATTTATAGATGTTCTTATATAGGCAAGGGCTTAACGTAGAATATAATATATCAGTATTTTGACTGTTAAATCCTAGTTTGTATGCCTTTAATACCCTTCATAACAATTGAATTTGAAGGTCGTTTTCAATAGATTCTTGTTACTTTTTATCGGATCTAAATATAGGCCAGAACCCGAAACTTTGGGATAAAATACAGAATAGATTGTTATTCTCCTTCTGGTTAAAACAACTTGCTGTAAAGCTTTTCACCTATATCGAAATTCATTTTCCGTGATTTTCTTTCTTCTAACATAATAAAAAACGTTGTTCCTAAGATATAGCTCAATATATATTATGTTAAATATAATAAGTTGATAATATTTTTACGAAAAAATCCTTAAATAAATAACTCTACAATTCTTTGTTTACGAATCACAATACAAGTCCAATTCAGGTAATACCTAGACTTATCCATAACTGTACAATCTTATGAACTTAGCACATCAATATTTAGGTATAGGGACATAAAGTAGTTCGTCATATGGTACCGCGTCGAAGAACTTCCTCGCAGTTTCTATGGTCACGTTCATAGCATAATCGACGACCGGTTGCCCGAACTCCTCGGTCACCACACGCCAATTTTCGTTCAGAAACTGTAATACTGTGTTACCTGGAAATCAAATTGTATCCAATTATATTAACATTCATATAATATGTGCTTGTGATGAGATAATTAGTTTTCCGAAAATACAACTTCCTTTACTGAATTAAGTATGGAAAATACTAAAATCGGGCGAGTGTAAAATAATAAAAATTAACCAGAAAACAATATTTTTGTTCTGTTTTTTGCTTAAGTACCTATATAATAAAGCATTTTCTTAATTATGAAAATATATGCTCAATCGTAGGATATAAATTATATCCTACGATTATATAGGACCTATATAATTATATAGGACCCTAATCACGCAAAATTTATTTTGTTCAAGAAAACGTTTTTATCATTAAAAATACAACCAACATTTGGAAGTCCTATGCAGTTGGAAAAAAAAGGATTAGAAAATACGATAGATTTGTCGATGTTATCTGTTCCCAGTATATGTTACTACTATACTACTAGCATGGCTAAAAGAAAAGCGCCTGTTTAAAAATTCTTTAAATCAATCAAAATTTGGATACTTTATTAATTTTGATACTTTATAGCTTTTGATTTAAAAATTTTATTCTATCTCACGACTGGCTTATATTAATGACCGTATTCCGCTGCCCAAACCTTTTCTTTTAGAATATTATAGTGATGAACTCAGAATCATTTAAATTTCAATATTTCAAAATCACTACAATATAAAACCAAGTCGCATTCTGCTGTCTGTCCCTAAGTATGCTTAGATTTTTAAAACTACACAACGGATTTTGATGCGTTTTTTTAATATATGTATAGTGATTAAAGAGGAAGGTTTATATGTGTAGGTTTATATATATGTGTGTGTATAATAAAACGGGTCATGTACTCAATATATTACTTACTCAACTCGGGATTCCCTTTGAAAAGGTTATTTATGCTGTAGTGAACCCTGTCACCGTAATCGAAAGTATATCTGTAATTTCTGATGCCAAAGTGATCCCTGCCATCTGCGTCTTTGAAATATCTCGTTTTTATGTTCATTTTAATGACTGAATTAACTGAAATAAAAAAATCAAAACGTTAAACATGCAATACTATAACTAAACCGTTTCAATCGAATATCTTTCATTATTTTTTATGCAAACGTGAGCCTCTTAAACTCTACATTTTTGTCATCCATTACTCCTTCAGTGACTATACAAAATATACATAATGAAGAATGTTATAATGGGTCTATTTTGTATACGACAGTAGCGAGGAGTTTATGTGATTTTATAGGCAAAGAGATGGCATTTAGTAGATCACAAACACGTTGTTAAAAATTAAAAAACTTTGTAACGTATGTATGTATTGTAGCAGCCACAACGGTAGACTAATTTTTCTTTAGTTTTTATTAAATAAGTATAGAAACCTTTGCTTGTATAAGTTCAACAAATATACTAGATGCGTATATGAAAACTTGTACCTATTTTAATCTTCGAGTCTCCTTCACCATTTATCGGGAATAGCAGGAGTCGTCCGACCGCAGTATATTTGCCTTTTATTGTGATATTGCACCGTACTTCCAATATGAAGATGTTCTTTTCTAAGTAGGCTCTGAAAAAACAATACATAGGTATATGTATTTATGAATAAAATTGTTTCTTCGTTTAAAAATGTCAAAAAATTATTAGGTTAATTTTACTAAAGCGTTTGGATAGATGTTATTAATGTAAAACACATTAATATATAACATGGTGTATTCTGTACATTTTTTTTGTACTGTACTGTACTGTAATGATGTATCTACAATCTGTTTTATTAACTGACTTCCCAAAGGAATCAAGTTATTTTACAACAGATATATTTTACAAAGATGATAAATGTATAGCAAGTAATTAAGGTATTCTTAGGGTTAAACCTGCTGCTATGAAAATGGATGCAAGAAGATCACGAAGAGCTCTAGCACATTTGAAGTTGGAAAATTATCTGAGATAAAACGATATGTCCAGCTCAGCCGAAATACTCCAGACCAAAGAACAATAAAGATAAAGTCGTTGCTCACGTTATTTTTATGACGCGTAGACGCGCCACTTTCATTTAATCCTGGGTCTGTAACTAGTGGCATTGAACTTCGAACTTATTGGCTGTCACTGATTTTGGATTCAAAATTCACTAGTACTAAAATTAAAATAAACTTGACGCTTGGCCGAGAATTTAAGAAAATATTCATTTCCTACTACATTTCCTATGAGATGTTGTGAGGGACATGCAGATTATAAGTATATTTTTAAAACAACTTGCTTTTGACTATGGTTTATTTTAACCTGATAAGTAGTGAGTGAGCTAGCCATAGACATCTATAATTAAGTCCATATACGATAATGGCTCTATCTCAAGTCAAATATAGGTACGTTGCTTCTCCTGAAGGCTAAGCTAGTCATTTACTCGTATATCGCATATTATGTAGATTAACTGACGGATTAACACCCTTTTCAACAAAACGCTAGAACATTTTTACGCTTGATTTTTAGGTGCAGTGGACGAACCTTCACCTCGTTCAAGCTTACTGGATCTACCATCTTTGGATACACTTATAAATATTGTTTATTGGGTACAGTTCCAAGGCTTTAAGCTTATTTAATATCTACTTAAGGGGAGTAAAATTATAAATGGACAACAAAAATCTAGCACCAAGCCTATCTCGTAGCAGTATTATTTTTTAAAGGATGGAAGTAGCAAAAGAGCACGCAGCCTACCCGATGATAAGTGGTCACTGTCGCTCATGGACATCTATAATCAGCCCTAGATAAGTTCAAGGTCCTACTTGACGTTGACCACAGATGCTTTTCTACCCCTAAAGGGCTGAGCTGGAACGCCTCAGATAAGTACGCCTCCCTTATTACACCTCTCAGACCAGAACACAGCAGTGCTTAACATTGTTATGAGGCAAAAATAGGTGTGGCGGTGGTGTCGCCGGACTCGAACTAGGTTTTAGGCAGAGATTTATATATAATCAAGATTCGCCCGTTCCATACTTCAGACGCGCGAACCTATGTTTGCCTTTTAATTAGATACTTTCGCTAGACTGCGGCTCGTGTGACAGAGAACAAACTATATCAATTACATAATGCAAGAGCGAGATAACTGTAAGTATCACTACGCTGTCTTTTCTTCAGCAGTTACGCAAAACGTAAACAGTTTTGGAATGCGCAGGGCCTATCTATGGTAAAAATCTTTGGTTTTAGGTAACTAGTTTTTTTGTCTCCAAATTCACTTGCTCATTAAAGCGTAAAAGGCATTCAGACATCGCATGATCAGTCATCACACGCATACCGCTCTCGTGGGAAAACTCACGGTTGTATAATGGCCGTGTGACAAGGTTCTCCTAACAATTTACCCTTTTTTGTACCCTAATATCATAAAGGTAATGTTATAGGGCTGCTTTTTACAGAAATTACTTGGTAAGTGGTATATTTTTGCTATTATTATTCTTTATTGTGATTTAAAAGAATAAGACGAAAATGATCGTTACAATATTATCGATAGTAATGCAGATATACATAGAGTTAGACTAATTATTATGTAATAAAATCTTTATGTTATGTTTCATTCAATTACCAAAACTTCAGTTTCCGTTTATTTAACTCATTTCGCTTTATTTACTTGTGGTTATTTTAAGTACAACTGCGTAAAGTGGAAAAGTTATAAATCATAAGCTTAAACTTATAAATCAGACTTGTCGAGACTTGTGAGGCTTGAAAAGCTCGTGGGAAATCTGTGCCAACCCTCAAAATGAAGGTGAAGATGTTTCAACATATTATAATCCTCCATATACTTATGTAAGTAAAACTAACAAGAGCATTAGTAATACTGCATTACTTTTGTAGTAGGTATTAATTTCTATCTTTTGTTGTTTCTAATAAAAAGTAGAATACTTTACGAAGTAATTTAAATCATCTGGGGTGGCAAGAAGTAATGCTATATTTTAAGGGAATTCAGAGTAGTTTAGCGTAGGGGTAAAATTGCAAATGTGACCAAGATTGGGCATGAACTAAATCCTTCCTCTAATGAACTTCTGGGCTTCTATAACTTCTTAGAATGACCACCTCATTGGTAATGCATGTTCACTTGCTATTTAAATTATCAAAAAATATTCTTTTTTTGATGATTTTTTTGTTAACGACCCGCGTGGCGAAACGGTTACGATACCGGTCTAACGCGCAATGGGTCCCGAGTTCGATTCCCGCCCAGACAGACATCTAAATGATGAATTTAGATTAATGTTCAGGGTCTGGGTGTTTGTGTATTCGTATATGTGTGTGTGTGTAACAAGCCAGAATGCCACTTACTCTACATTCAGCACTTGACATTTCCTCAGCCCAGTGACCTTGCCGTCCAAAAACGTGACCTTGACTCCGGGCAGCTGGATTGGCAGCTCGTCAATGATGAAAGGATCCAGTGACGGCACGCCAAGGTCTGGTAGACCTTTCGAGAAATCTGGTATCGCATCTTGTGTGGCTTTGATCAGGCACGATGAGTCTGTGCTGTTGCAGGGATGTATGAAGTCCGCTGAAATTATATAAAAGTAACATATTAGATTTAAAAAGAAAATAGAAAATTGAGTGTGTTGGGCCTGCGTTATAAAAGTCTTCGAAGTATCTATTGTATATCATAATGATATTTCTATCCTTATTTTTCTCTGTAAACCAGCCCACGTTTCTCAGTCTCAATCAGAGAATCAGAATATATACTCTGTGAGAAGCATTGAGACCTTTTTTACAGAAAGAATGAGAACCTTTTTTAGATTTATAGATCCTCACTATATCTTACTTCACCGTGTATTAAAGTGTGTTAAATATAAATAAATCACGTTCTATTGCCACGATCCTATTAAAAAATTAACGAGGTGCAAGCAGGCAATAGGTAGTATTCAGTGTAAAAATATCCAGTATTGTGATCTTCGAAGTCAGCATCCAATTATTTTTCAAATTATTTGTGATAATAATACGTGTCCCAACAATGCTGCACGAAACGGTGTCACAGATTGTTATATACGATGTAGTCTTTCGTTGAGCAAGCGGGGATTTCGCGATGGATGCACGCGATCGCGCTCGGCTAAGGCCAATTTAACGAAACACACGAGTAATGTTATTTTGTACGTTTAAAGGGAAATAGATACTGATATTTGAATAGAATCAGAAAAAAATAAAAAGATCGGTTTGTTTTTGTAGAAAATAGTAGCAACTTATTTTTAAACTCTTTTCATGGTGGAAATTTTGCGAAATATTTTTTTACTTTTACTTATGTTTTTGTCATTATCGCCCGAGTGATTAACGGAAAGGCAGCACCAGTAATTAGGATCGGCTAAATTCGTACCAATTTATACTTATTTAGTTGTTTTTATAAAACTGAAATTGTATTTAATAAAACTGAAATTGGAGTACCTACCACCTACGTATTTAATATAATTTCAGCACACATTTTGAGAGAAAATGGATTAGGAACGAGGCAGTGGCCAAAGCGTGACGATTGTTTCCAAATGCTTAGGGCCTTGGACGAGGTTATAACTATGCAAATGTAATAAGTTAGGGCAATGACTTATAAAGATAGTGTGCCCTCGAGCACGCATTTTGTTAAACATGCTTTTATGAATTGCACTGGCGGTTACCAATTTTGCTACCGACCGCACCTTAAGTTGCTTAACATTACTGTTATGCTCTACACAAGGCGTGAGGCTATGCGTTATTCTTATTGGTGTATTAAATGTAAAAGGCAATTGTTGTAAAGTGTATTTAAAGCAAACTGGGTATACCTATTCTGATTCTCTGCGAATATTTTAATACTAATATTTGTTTACAATTATTTTTGTAATCACTTAACATAGATTGCATGCTCTCTGGCTGTATAACTAAACAACAAAGAAAAACAAACAGGTTTATTCAGTTTATTTATTTACGCAAAAACACTAACGGTACTTTATTTATTGACCGGGAAATTTGTTTTGATATAATCCCGGGAGGCACTCCGATTACTTTGTGGGTAATTAGGAAAGTTTTCAAAGGAAGTTACCGCTCGGCGCGTTTTGATAACTCACCTTATTCACATTTCTGTACCAGATTTGCGATACTTAATTATACCTTAATGTTAACACATGTATGTGGTTAATGGTTTTTAACGCTTGGTTGCTCAAATTTAAAAGGAAATTAAAACTGCCAGGATTTACTTTTAAAGGTGGTAGAACTCTATATAGTTCGACTCTGGCGGTACCACCACCACACCTGTATTTACTTTATAATAGCAGTGGTAAACACTGCTGTGTTCTGGTCTGAAGGGTGTAAAGGAGACATACTTGACATTCGGCTGTGTGGTGCCGGCCGCTTCAAGAATAGTGCCACCCCCTCTCTTCCCGTGGGTGTCGTACGAGCCGACTAAGGG
>DWPV01004850.1:0-13073 GCA_018251915.1 Urbanus proteus proteus
CCTTCACTGGGTGGCATTTTTGTAATATTTATAGTTTTTGAACGAGTTAGGATTGAATTTTAGTACGGAAAGTTTAAATAATATTTTAATATATTTTAGATGACACTTTGAGATTGTTTCGTATGATTATATTTACTTTAATAAGGAAAAAGGAATAGGAAATAGAGTATCTTTACATTTTTTGCAAGAGATAGCAGTATCACAATACTACCGCTTATGTTTTTCGCTTAATAGAATTATTTTGTATCTTCTGTTGTCTAATATTTTCTAGACAGGATAAGCGTCTGCCTTACTTTGAGATTGGATACTGCATCTATTAATTATTTAATACGCTTATTGGATATCTAATTAAATATATTCCTACTACATATTTTTGTAAAATTGAACTTTAATACGAGTTTGCAGTCTATCTAATGGGAAGTGGTCACTGCAGCCCATGCACATCTGTAATTAACTCCATATACTCCAACTGTAAAATATTGTTAAATACAACTGGGAAACATATTTTCCCAATAGTGGGATGTTTGTATGTTTTCCTACCAGTGGGATATGGGATGCAATTTTCCCCACCAGTGGGATTGCATCTATACTGCACACGCTCATTTAGCTACACGCATAGAAATAGGAACGATGTATACATATACAAGCTTGAAAGCCTATTATGCAAAATTGTTCGCAATTTCCCTCCTATCCGCTAACCGATTCGCAAATGCCGATTTCACATACGTCATAATTCTTCAGCACACAATGAAATTGCAACTCGGTGTTTAACTTTTGAATTTATTTGCGGCACGATTTGTAAAGGTAATTGTAGACAAATAGGTTTAGTATAACTGAGTATGAATATAGAATGAATGTACATAAAGTAAAATAGGAAAATACTACATTTTTTAGACCGTAAATACATAAGGTAATCAAATTATTAGGTAGTGTTAAAAAAACGCATTCAAATCAGTTCATTTGTTTTCGCTCCACAACCCAACAGACAGATACACACATACAAAGATACACACGTTAAACTTCTAACACGCCTCTTTTTGCGTTGGGGGTTTAAAATGGTAGTTCATTAAAGGATGAATTCCTCGAGTAATATTCAAAAAATGATTATAGAGGAAAGAATAATAAAGTAATCGATGATTTTTTTAAATAATCGAAGTAGCAAACGAGCATGCAGCCTGATGGTAAGTGACCACTGCTCCCCATGAACATCTATAATCAACCCTAGATATGATCACAGTCGTACCTGGGGTCGACCACAAATGCTTTCTTACCTCTGAGGATTAAGATGGAACTCCTTGAATAAGATGTCTCCCATAGCGTACCCTTTATACCAGAACGCATCAACGCTAAACACTGCTGTTATGGAGCAAAAATAGATGTGGCGATGGTGCCAATGAAGTCTACAACCTATATATATTTCTATGGAGATAGTAACGGTATAATCTTTTCTGGATATTTGGAGGTACCACCGTCACACCTTCTGTCTAACAACAGCAATGGTAAACTATGCTGGGTTCTGCTTTGTCCAGTGTTGTAAGGCAGACATATGAACTTTGAGGCGTTCCAACACATTCCTCAAATTCATCACCTTATTTGTGCCAACTTCAAGTAATTAAAAACGAGTTAAAATTCAAGAATAAACAGTAAAGTTACTTTGAAATAAATCTATCCTCAAGTAGATAGTTTTGATTTTAGAATAGATACGTGAAATGTTATCAAGTAATAAATTTATTTGGAAATTATCAACAATATCAAGAGGCAAGTCAAACCCCTTTTGTTAAATCACCTCCACTGGAATAAATGATACGGTCATTAGACCATATAGCGTCACATTTCAAACGTGGTATGAAAAATCGGCTAAGTGCGAGTCGAACTCATATAGCAAGGTTCCGTAAGACCATTAGATGTTTGTATTTGTATGCATTTCCAGTATTGTTGAACAAGAAACGCTTAAAAACATTTTTAATGTATAAATTTCCCCCAATATTTTACTTTTATTAACTACTTGTTTTTACTTTTATTAACTAGGTATAGTTCTTTTTTAGCTAAGTAGGTCATTTATGGTAATGGATCAAGTAACTAAGAATATGTAATTGTGTGCTGTACTATTATGGATCAAGTATAAATGCATGCAAGCATGAATTTTAGGATAATTACTTCGTTTAAATCCGTTACTTATGTGGTGCAAAAAATACACTCTAAGACAGACGGACAGACAGCGGAGTTTAAGTGATAGTTCCGATGTCACCCTTTGGATACGGTACCCTAAAAAAACATTAAATAAAAACACGGCAATGTACCCCACTAAATACGAAAAAAGTTGTAAAAACTAACGACTACGTATCACGCATCGGAAACTTAGCCAAATTAAAAGTTCTCTGCAATAAACAATAAAAATGCCGAATAAACTCTTCCTCTAATATGAGTTCGGTAATAATGAAAACTACACAAATTAAGGTTTGGTTTATAGCTATCACTACAGAACTTAAGTTTTTCGAATTTTGTTGGTGTTGCTAAATTCTTGGTATATTTTTATTAGTTTTTTCAACAAACATTCAATACCTTTCTCTAATTTACTTGTAATTAAACTACGTAATTTATTATTATTTTCAATTTCGTTTAAATTTTACCGTTAATTTTACTATAATTCTAAGACTAATATAGTTCTTCAGAATTTTGAACAGGTACTTAAGAAAAATTCAATTTTTTTTAATTGCTGGGAATAATTACTTGGTTCCTTAATTTTATGTTAAAATTTAAAACTGTCTATAACGTCGTCTGTTAAACGGCCTTAAAGTTTAATTGCTGGAACAAGAACGTGTTAATTGAATGTCAATTAGATACTCCAAATGTAGTCATATTGACACTACATATTTCACTAAGAGTAATTTTACAAGTATAAGGTAATAATTTTATATTGATTAAAGATATTTTACCGGCTCAGAATAAATACTTGTATAATAATATGCTTGCATATCTATTCACGCAAACAAAGCAGCATCTATATAATACAAGTTTTGTATAAAAAACAAGAAAACCCACAGTAACTTGCATAGGCATAACAATGCTAACAACCGTTTAACTGCTAAGTAAAGAAAAAATTGCTATAAGTAGGTAGCAATTACAAAATGGTTGTAATGATGCTGTTTAGCTATTCACAAACGACTTCGGAAATAATTCTTAATATGACATTGATTAGGCCACAGAGTAGCAAATAGACACGACACGCCGTTACAACATAAAAGATTAAACACCAAGTTTAATATAAGTAATTTGCGATTAGGCACATGTGCACTGCACTGATTTTAAATTGGCGTAGCTTTTCGCAATAAATTGTAATCATACTGTGGCGTCTTTCCAACAATCGATAAGAGATGGCGCTATTAGTACATCTGAATCACGTTATCTAAATTTTCATCAAAACATCTTGTCGAAATGCAAGCTCCGAATGGAGACTATCAAAGCACGGCCGCTGCCTTGCTCCCCGGATAATCTTCTTTTTCCAAAGATACTTAAAGCAGGCCTGGATTTTATTAAAATCAATTATTGATACGACTTATTAGTGAATTATAACGCTTCATAAAATATATTTAAACTTATTTAAGAATTTTAGCACAGTTTTAAAATTTAATTTCTAATCCTTCTCCAACCTATGGATTACCTAGTCATGAATTCGAGCTACACGTACGTAATGACAATTTAAAGACTTAAAGGTCGTTTTTATTATCATATTGTATGATTCTTGTGGAACTATTAGCCCTTATGACAACAGCATAATGATATGCCCGCACGCGAACCATTTTTCTTATCGGTGTAGCATAAGACTTACGTAAAGTTTCAAGAAATGTAATACATAGTTGAATATGTAATACTCGTTTTATAGGACGATGTGATTTCCCTTTTTAGAATTCTATTAACTATTAATCTTTAATTTCAACTACAACTACTTATGTTTTTTTTATGTTGACTATTTTTAACATTCGTAGCTGTATACGACTACTTATGTTTTTTTATAGAAATGTTAACTATTTTTAACACTCGTAGATTTTACCTAACTTTTAGGCAGCATTGAAAAACAGCATATTTATGAAAAAAATCAAATAAGTGACATCTTTGAGACAGTACGACAATTACAGCTCAACTTTAACATTCGTAATTTTGCAAACAAATTTTAGGCTCATTTAGCATTTAACTAAAGTGTTTAACTAATATTTGAACCTCAATAACAAGTATAATATAATTAAGATAATACGAAGAAAAATATTACTGAGAAACTGTACAAGTAACTCGTGAATAATTACTTATTTCTAATGGAATTCTATCCAATTTATACATAAACAGGCAACAACACAGATTAATGATTATGGTCGAATGTCCACCATTGAGCGTATCTTAAGTGTTTTAAAAAGAATAACTTGAAAGTCTCTTAGGTAAAGTTTATAAACAAGAGCCAGAAAGATCTAAGACGTCATTAATGTATCTCTAGATACAGTTTAAAAAGTAAATCAAGTTCTATTATCAGTAATTCTCTTTATTTATCCGTTAGATGTCGCTATATTTATTACTAGCTAATTCCCACGGGTTTTCCCGCATTGAAAAGCACACACACGTCGGCGGACGCATATGCCTGGAGCACCCACTAATATTAAAAAAATTAAGTAGCCTAAGTTACGCTTTTGACCTTCGGCTATCTTCCAGTGAAAGTCCCGTCAAAGTCGGTCTACCCGTTAAAGAGATTACCTTAAACAGACAGAAAGACAAAAAAATCTAATTGCATTTTTGTTATAGATGACGCGTATACTTTCATATGCATTTAGGAAAAAGTTGTTATTTTGAAATAACAGACACTTCAATTTTATTTATTTGTATAGATGAATACGAATTATCTTATCAAAACTCGAGGTACCTGTGTTACGCGTCGTAAATTACAAGTGATAATGAGAAAATCTTGTTCCAGAAGATAATTTGTTTTAATTGGACATATGTATTCATTTCGTGATTCGTATCTATAAATTAACATTGGAGCTAATGCCTGATAAGAGGTTTATTTTTTGTGATAAGATGGTCAATTAATTAGATGCGTGTATATACAAATATTGTAATTAATTACTTATTTAAAGTCCCGTTACTTTGTGAAAGTAAAAGGTAATTGTAACTTCGTATATATATTTTTTACTCGTATAAGTTTTGTTTACTCGTCGTATAATAAAATTGATGATATTATGGATATGATGGTTGTTTTTGTGGCAAATGTAGCAAAAGGACGACCTACCTGCATAGTATGTGGTCACTGCCACTGATGGATTCTTCCTTCCTGCAGTTGAATAAAAACGCATTGCTGCCTGCCCCTGAGGACTAAGTTAGATAATAGATACGTATGTCCCCTGATCATACGCTACAAAGCAAAACACATCAGCGCCCAACATTGCTCTGGTCATAGGGTTCAGCCAGCTCGGGTAATGTTTCAGTACTGTTATTAGGAAGAAAATAGTCCGAGTTCTATCTCCGAACTAAAACACGAAAGGTTACTACATTTACTTAATAATTTTAAATCTTATTTGCTGTGCGGAATAACTTGATAATAGATTTACGATATCTATCGATGTTGTTGCCTACTAGTTTGTCAGTTTTATGGAATTAGAAAGTAGGTCTCTAGTACATGTGCACTAAAATAATGAAAAACTCATAATACGAGCTAAGTAACTAGAGGGTGGGTTGCGGAAGCTCACTAATTTATTAACCACGGCTGCCGGCCAACCATACAGAAATTAACCTCTCCATATTACCTTGCTCGACTTAGTCGTATGTATAGTGCGACTTATATGTTTTGATATTTAAGAATTTTGGGTATATCTATCTATTGATATGTCTATGGTAAAATGAGATTAGAATTACGTATGTTTTGTCAAAGACCTCACATGGCATAATTATATATGAAATACAGAGTTTTGGGGGAAAGAGTTTGGATGGCCAGCTCACTTTCATATAAGATTTGCATTTTAGTCCCCGGGACTAACTATGAATTGGCATCAAGTAGAACCTTGGTTCTATATGGTGTGGGTTGGATGTCCATGGGCGGCAATGACTACTTACCATCAGGTGAACTAAATACTGTGGTAAGTGGCAATGGGCAGGCCAAATCGCTCCTAGGACCGATAACCGTATAAAGGTCCTCGAGTGGAGACCACGTTTAGACAAAAGGAGCACAGGTCGCCCCCCAATCAGGGGACTGATGACTGATGACCTGAGGAAGATAGCGAGAAACCGTTGAATTTAGAAGGCACAGGACCGGTTGGAGTGGCGCCATCTAGGGGAGGCATATATCCAGCAGTAAACCTCAAAAGGCTGATGGATGAATGGACTGCAACAACGTTTTTTGCCGTGTAACAATGTTAAACTCTTCTATGTTTTAGTGCATCTTTCTTACATATACCTACTTTGGATAATTTTTTCATCAAGTATCGATACATATGACTCCAACTATACGATTTCGATACGCCAACTCATAATAGGCTTGAAATTTTCTTATACCTTAACTTTTACGTAGATTTTCTTATGTCGTTGGGGGTGGCTACTGTAATCTACTCGTGTGTATACCGGCTATTAGCTCTAATCTAAATTGATGGGGCGTCCAGAAACCGGGCATTTTTCATAACATTAGTAGTTTCTTCCGCGTAAAATAATGTAATAAGTCCGAGGTTCATTACTTAATGCCCTAATAAAGTAACAGCCCGCATTATCTATTTGATTACATTTCTTACTAAAAGCTCGGCCAGGTCAATCTACTTGAGACTCCTAATTATGTCATAACTTTCAAGGTTTTGAAGCTTGGCTGTAGATTTATGCCTTTTATAATTTTGATTCGTTTGAGTACAGCTATAGGTATTACACTGTTTTGGTAATCCACTATATACGAGTATACGCTATATTTGCGATATGTACTTTATTTGTGATAAGATCTTTATTAGAAATTAAGAAGCCTTATTGTGCATATTTTTATTTACTTTGATAATTCATGGTCAATAAATTCGTAAATATTTTTCGCCTTTGTTTTTTTTTAACATATGAAAAACAACAGACTACATGTTAAAACTATTACATTTATGTAAAATCTACTCATATAATTAGCAAAATTATTTTTGTCACTGCATGCATCATAATATTATGATCACCTATTATGCTAGTACATTTTTCCCTATTCACTTCATTGAAATTAAGCAATTGTGTTCTTTTTTGTTTTTACAACAATATTTAATTTCCAACGTGTGAACACTCATATTCGGTTATTGGCGTCACGTGCGCTCATTGGCGATCAATTATCCGCAATTCGAAGCACTCGCAGATAGCATGACGACGACCGGCCAATTTGTAAGCGGTCACTAATTGCGCAGAGTAGTGTCGCTTACACGTAGAGACGAACGTGTGAATAATATTAATTATTATTAATAATAATAATGACATATGCTTCAACTTAGGTCAATCGGATCTATCCAATAATGGGTTGCGGCCTAAGGCGTAAAAGTAATTGCAGTCAACCTAATTTTAAATTTTAAATACACGACGCTGTTGTTGTACTAAAAAAACAACACAATATACCTATGTAATCCTCACTAGGTATAACTTTATCTGGATCACAGATTTGTATGACCGACTGTGATTATTTAACAACAGATGGAGGATCATCATCCACCTAGGCTTACAAGAGCGGGCACGACCTTCAATAAAGAAGAATGCAACGAAGAAGAAGAAGTGCGCCTATTAATAAATAAACAAAAAATAATAATAAAAAAAGTTTTATTATAAGCTGACATAATCTTTATATTTGAATGCTAATAAATCAAAGTAAAGTGGAATTTTAGCGATCCAACACCAAGCGAAAACAACAATTCAAACAAACACATATAAAATGCGTAAATTTTATTTTTTAAGTATTATTTTAACAGAAATACAAATAGATTGTTTCTATTCCTTACCCGAAGATCCAAACAATTTGTGAGCGGGTTCTAATTGCACCAGACAAGGTTACTTTCATAGATACAGTGAAATTGTTAGCGCTCGAGAGATAATTAATTTGAGAATGTTGACGCGCCCCGAATTTCAGACTTTACTGTTAGGATTGACCAATGACCAATTTGGACTATTTGCTTTAATTATTGAGATTGTTAGCAAAGATCTTAAAGGAATTTGTCTCATTCGTTCAGTCGGAGTGTTAGCTAATTGCCTAATTCTTGAAGACTAAATAGTTAGTCACGTGCGAGTCGAATTTTCAACTTTCTTTAATTTTTTGGTGTCGAAATTGTTAAAGTATGTACTTATTATGGTTCAATAGATTCGAAAAACGCCGAAAAATATCGTTTTTTTTATATGAGGACTTCTTTTGATAGACATACAAATAGACAGTGGAGGCTTAGTACTTACACGAGATATATTTTTACCATTTGATTAAAGAACTCCAAAAATTAGAGCAATTATTATAACAACTATAGGTATTTCAGAACTTCAATGTAAATGAATTTGAAATATTATATTACAGCAATTTGAATGTATTTCATGCTGCGGTCGTGTAAAATAAAGGTATTGGGTTTCATTAGGTGACAAGTTAGCGACCGAAATTACTATGGGCAATGTAAATTGTAACGTTTCTGAGTCAGGTAAGAATTATTACTTAAGTATTTAGTAGTACAGTCTTTCATCTTATTTCTGAATCAAGTTTATGGTGGAAACAATTTGTTTGTAAAATAAACAAGAATCTAATTTTACATTAAAAGTAGACACCTACTTAAATCCAAAATTATTAATATTACTAGAATTATCACGAAATGTAGTTTAAACTATTTAACAGAGAGATTTAATTAATTGATAGCGCCTTTAATATTCACATTTATGGAGACAGGTAGACAATTAATTTTTATCTTAATTAATAAAATTAATAAGGTATTAACAGTTGAACATTACTCTGTACAATTAGTCTAGATTGGCCATTAAAACCGTCAGAGATTCATGCAAATGACCCAATGTACTGTATATTACCAACTGACAATCAGCACCAATCAATAATCCATTGGCAAGACTAATGACTAGCCAAGGATGCCAGTTGCCACCAGTAATTGGAACTGGCGATAGCAATAATTGGATGCTCCCAATAATAATTGGAATAATTAAAACGATCTACTCCGTCGCCAACGTATAATTGATTGCTTTCATTGACGATTCGTAAATCTATGCCACGGATTCAATTGGGAGACAATGGTCTATTTCTGATTTGTTTGATTAATACTCTGATTGCTGGAAGTTTGTTTATTGATAATTTTATGGATGTCCATCTTAATCAAATAGTTATTTCGATTTTTAATTCAGTAACGCTAATAAAACTGGTTTAAACAAAACATATAAAATTTAAGCTCCAATGAGCCATTACAAAAATATCAATATTGCAATATTTTCTTCCAACTTTTTCTTCAAAATGACTAAATCGAAAGGCCTTTAAATTCCCAAGAACATAATAGACGAAAGTTAACGACTAGTTCAGTTAAACAGAGGTGTGAAAGTAGACACAAAAGGATAAACAGCATAATCTATGCACAAAGCAATAATTACTCCTAAAGCGAAGACCACCGTACTGCGTCCCACGCACTTTAAATGTAATAAACTAGGGAAGTAAGGAATCCCACACTTTACCGCAATTGTTGTGTCCGGTGTTAATAAAACGGCGTATATTTTAGCTATTTTGACAGTTCGAGCTATTCGTAACAGTTTGATACTCACAGACGTTTTGATCGACAATCATGTGTATAATTTTTATTTTAACAAAAAATCATCAATATAAAATTAATATGTAATCCTGATTAAATATTGCTTCAAAAACATTGTCTTTTAAATAATGTATAAGTTAATGATATTTTCCTTAGCTTGGTCTACTGTTTCTTATAATCTTATGGTAATTATCGAGGAAGTATTACTCCAGCATTACACATCATCGGTGATTAAAATAATATCATTAGGCTTAACTTAGATAAAATCATTATACGATACATGTAGAACAAATGTAGATAATATATTATTGTATTCTGGACTCGTCTTCTGAAAAAAACCTGACCTAAAAATGACCAAATATCTTGATATCAACAATTAAACTGGCGTATAATTTCATGCGTATGAAAATTTGTTGAACAGTGACGTCATAGTTCACTAATTGTACAATACACTGGCCTATGGAGCCAACAGTATGTCAGCAGCTGGAAGCAGCCGCCCACAGTGCTCATGAAAGCGTTCAGCTTACAACTTGATTTGTGATTCCGGAGATTATTGCTCGCGCTGCATTATTGAGTTTCTGTAATTTACTCTAAAGCCCCATTTGCTTCACGATGTTGCTTAATAAAATAGACGCCATACGATGACAGTTTGGTTTAAAGTCAATATCTTGTAATTGTTGTACGATTGCTACAAATTGCTTGAAACTAAGCACTATTAAAGCAGGTTTTGCTAGATAGAAGAGTATGTACTACCGCCACACCTATTTCTGTAGGTGCAGGTGAAACAGTGTGTATGAAACAAGGGTGTGAATGCCAGTTGGACCTGCAGGAGTTGCTGCGTTTGTGACTGACTTCAGATATAATCGCTGTTCTTTATAAACTTCACAGATGTCCATGGGCGGTAATGACCATTTACCATCAGATGGAGCGCATCATTTGCGATCAATTTATTTTCAAACATGCCTATATTACGGCAGTCAATATTAAGTATACAATAAGTTGTTAATGGTTATGGATTTGCACTTCATGTATTTTTTCGATTGTACATTACTTTTCTTAAATGTTTCAGTAAGAAGAATATTTAAACGTGGCGTTAGATCAGTAAATAGTATGAATACATAGTACCAATCTCAACTAAATCCCACTTAACATAACAACCTTTGTTAAAACCAAATTTGAAGTCACACCTCGCTTTCTCGCCACGAACTTCAACAATAAAGTGCGTTGACTCTTATTTTTTACCTGTTAACCCGGTAAGATGTTTCACTTTTTTATTTTTACATTTATCTTGAGTTTATGACAATTTTATTAAGGTTTGGGCGGTGCCTACGCACTCGGCTCATTCATTAAAACGATACGTGCCGTGAATGAGCCGAGTGATTCATTTATCTAAACATTTTTTGGAAATATTTGAATAGGCTACTCATATCTCTCTTGGTTATATGTTTACTTTGTGGATATTATGTGTGTTGTACAAAATTAGTGTTGTTATCAAATATAGTAGACAGTTATCACATGAAATGAGAAAAGTCGTTTGAAATAAACGCAATTAATTTGACAGCAAAATAATGCGAATACGATAAAGTTACGCGTGCTATTTTATACATTTTTCATTCAATAATAAAGAAAATGTAGAATCATGATTTGTAGTAGCAAGTTAAGTTAAATCATGATTCTACGTTTTTTTTTAGTTGTAGGCTTTAAATGTCTAAGTTATTTATTTTAGTAGTACTGCTGGTATAACGAACATGGTCATCTTTACACACATTTTGTAGCTATTGCACGAGCACATTATGGTGACAAATTCAAAAACATTTTCGTGAACAGGAAAACCATTTAAATTAAATAAAACTTATAAGGCTATACCTAAAGTGACAAAAATATTTTAAGATACCAAAATAATTCTATGTATAAAATAAACAGTATTAAACAGAAGTCAGTTGTAGTGGCAACCGCACCAATCAGGTAATGCCAATGTCCAGAAGTGGAACTCAAAAGGCTGGTGGATAATTGATTATGATGAACAGAGTCACTGACAAAAGTGACAATACCCACTACATTCTAAAAAATAAACAAATCACAAATAATAATATTGTACATATAGTAAATTAATATCTTTTGTGGTAGTCAAACTTAAAAAATAAGTTGCAGAATAGATACTGCAACCGTAGTTGAAGACTGTAATTTTAATTAAAAAATATATTCAGCATAAAATTTAAATTTTTTCATGTGTTACTGCTACAGTAACACACATCTTGGAAGCTTATCTGGTTAATCGCGTCGCAGACGCATGTTTCCCCACAAATTATTTCATTATGAAGAATTAGTTAAGAGAGCGTGTGCACTAACGGAGGATATTAACAGAAACACTCAAACACTGATATAAATATTTATTATGTCCACGAAACAATGGTTTCTATGTTTTTTATGTTTTTATGCTCATTTTGCTGCCAATCAGATGGTAAGATCACAGAGCAGACATCTATCATCTCGTATATCGCCAAGTAAGATTGAAAACCTTTAATCATATGTATAATATCATAAAAAGGTAGGAAACGAAGGTCGGCCACGTATGCTCTACTGTCATTTATGCCTTATTGAAGTAGATTATTAATACTACCATCAATAGGTGTGTGATGATGCAGTGCGCTCCTGGTTCTTCGGTATGTTTTCTCCAAATGTCGTTTCTCTGCCTGTTCACTCCTCACCTCAACATCAAACTAAAACTGTCATAAGACTTACTGTCTCAGAACTTTATATTCTCCTGTACCATAATTTCATTAAAACCATTAAAAAAACTTTACGATTATTTATTTTTTCTAAAATAATAATTAGACATGTGAGAAATGTTCATAATAATAAAGGCACGTGACAACAACATACCTTCACGCTTCCAGAGAACTTGGATTGTTAACTGATAGCCTCGCCTTCTACTAAAACAAAACAATAATTAAATCGAGTTAGGTTGAAATCACAAAAAAAATATTACGGATTTTTGTGTTTTCAAAATCCAAAGGTTTAAATTTTGTAAAAAAATACTATTTTTTACCTGTTTCATTAGCGTTTTCCTATCAATACTCCTAATAAGTATGGTGAAACGCCTTATGAAAATAAATCCTAGAACAATATATTTTAAAATTAACGAGTTAAGGGTAGCAAATAGAAAACAAACCTTCAGTATGTGAATTTCAGTTCGAACCTAAATGTTGAGTAATAAATTTTCAAGCATAAAAATTCCCCAACACCAAGTATGCAAGCATCCTAAGAATAACGGCCATTACCATTCGAAGCAAAGCAAAAAAATATTTCATTCAGTATCAA
>DWPV01004851.1:0-13071 GCA_018251915.1 Urbanus proteus proteus
ATGAAAGTAGCGTGGTTTTTTTGGCTTCACTCAAATACAAGGCGGTGAGTAATCTACCTATTTTATTTATCTGAGCTTTTAGCATATTTTTTTAAATCTGCCACACCCAATCTTCTCTACAAACAAAACATTCAAACTGACATTACTCAATCGCAGAACGTCAAACCAATAGTCCTGTTAACCGTACATAAATTGATCATATAATGATGGCATATTACTGCGATGATGTATGAAGATTGATGGATGACAGAACCGAGCGTATCGGTGTGGTTGAAAAACTGCCATCTCTAATGTTAAAGTAAATTGTCTGGCTATAGTTACCTAGATTTTCTGTAAGAAAATAGTGTTTCTAGGTTTGCTTTTGTTCTTGAAATCTGCCTGATAATCGTGTCAGTCTGTTAATTTTTCACAAAAATCGTTTGATACTTTTGTTGTATAAAGCAATCAAATGGATTTTTTTAGACCTTAAAAATACAATTTTAATGATGCGAAGCGATGAAGGGCGGAAGTTTACAGTATTTTTCATGACAATTTATACAAGAGTAATTAATTTCTAACACTTTACACATTACTTTGAAAAAATAGAGGTCATATTGCTGAGGGGCCGAGTTTTTAACTACTAGTCTAAAGTATTTTTTTTAACATGTGAGTATCAAACGAGCATGTACCTGATGGTAAGTGGCCACTGCCGCCCATAGTATTGTAATCAACCCCAAATAAGAATCTTAGTTTTAAATATTAACATTGCAGTCATGTTTTAAAATCAAAACATAAATAGACACAACTATAAAGTTGTATAAAAATAACAAAACTTCTTTGTTACTTTGAATTTACTCTAAAGAACAAGTCTTTGAAGTGATAGCACTTCTTACTTTCTCTAATTGCTGATTCCTCACTGACTCTAAAAGAACTTTGTTTTGCAAATACAAGCAAATTATAACTATGTTTATTCGCGCAATTTTGACGAACAAATTAATTTTCAACTTCAGCTGAGGTTGTCCAAGTGAGGCACTTGTTGTACCACTGGAAAGTAAGCGAAGAATATGAAACTATAAACATACCTACTACAAGTAGTGAAAACTATATCATAAACTAGCTGATCCCTGCGGTTTCAGCCGCGTTTAAAAAGTAAGAAAGAAAGAAAGTATGTTTAAATAGAAATGTCATCCAGCTCTCCCGCGATAGCGCTCGCATGCGCGTGGAGCGCGCGTTAATGGATTTTTCAAAAATTAGTAGCTTATGTCACGACTTAGTCCTTCAGCTATCTTCCAGTGAAAGTTCCGTTTAAATCGGTTCAGCCGTTTAAATGATTACCTCAGCCAAACAGGCAGACAGACAGACACAGGACAAAATCCTTCTGTACAGGTATGAGTGTAGAAACTGTAGAAAGCCTTTTACGTTTTAATATTTTAGTAGCCACGATAGTTACTGTTACGATTTAAAGAGTTTCTATGGTAGAGTATCATTCTAAATGCCAAAGTGGAAGTTACATTGATTTACAAATAATATTTATTTTTTGTCAACAATGATAAGACATCCAAAACCGTAAATAAAAAAACATTCATAACGTGTGAGTAATTACTATGGAACGAAATTTATCTTGCTGCTAAAATAACGATGTTTAAATTTATTTTATGCTTTAAATTTTTCAATATGAAGCATTCAAATCAAGTTCACGCATATAGAGTTTTACGCATGTTCTATGTATATTCGGCTTTTATAATTATGTCTGTTTTAACTACTCAACAAAAAAAATTAGACAGCAATCGTTTTTCATTTTCGTTACTCTTCAGTTTAATTTAGAGTTAGGTGATTTTTAGCTTATAGTGTACCGCTAGCGGTAAGAATTGTGGCAAAAGTTTTTAGTTCCTTAGAAATTACACGCCCAAATAAAGTAGAAGTGATGTCTTTAATTCAATTTATGTATTTCAAAAACATCATGAACTTGTATCGTTATTTTGTAAATAATATTTACCATACATAATAATTTTGTGGGTGTTCTGTTTCTTCGAATTCGCATACGGAAATTCACAAAGGAAAGAGGTAATTTGTTTATCTTTAAAGAAAAAGTAAAGTATATATAAATAATACCTTCGGTTCATATGCCACCTTCGAGATAACGATTTCACACCCGTCAAGTAATTCTATAACAATAAAAATATATCTTATCGATATCACGATAAATGTCTGACCACACTCCACAATCGAGAGGAAACAGTAAGAATTAGTGATTAGGTCATTTTTCCAATAAAAGCGATGCTATTTGTAAACTTTATGCTCGCCGAATTGATAGTAACAATACCAATATGCCTATATCAATCTGTAATTAATACAACATTGATATTATTAACTATTTAAAATAAACTATTTAAAAACTTTATAGTATAAACTTTAAAGGTAGTCGAATCTTTTGTAGTTCGTCTCTTACGGCGCCATCGCTATAACAACACCTATAACAACAGTGTAACTTGCTTCTGTGTTTTGGTGTGAAGAGTCTGGTTTCAGAGATATGTCTCGCCTAATCGAGGCGATCCAATTTAGTCCTCAGGGGCAGCAACGCATCTGTGGCTGACTGTGGTCTTATCTATGGGTGGCAGTAGCCACTTACCATCACGTGGGTTTCATGTTTTGCTACTTTCATCATATAAAATAAAAAAGGTTATGTTACTTTTATTGTACACGTATTTCATTATGTTTGTTCTTAAGTTTTTTTTCATCGCTTCATATAGTTTTCTCCATTAACTATGCACAAGCTTTAGCCACCTACGCGAACGTTTGGCATAGGCCGTGTTCGCACGAATGAGACACGGACGGTCGTGGGCGAAATCCCGATTTTATTGCTTTCGGCTTAACATACCAACTAATACCGATGTAAGTGTCCGTTTGTTTGTTTGTGTCGATTACAATAGATAGTCACCATGGGAGGGTATTGTGTAAGATATAAGTTTTTGGTTTGATTTTCAATTTATTTATTTATCATGTCAAGTAGGGACATTCTACCGATCGATTTAAGTATCATTTTAATTTAGTTCTTAAGGGGTAGGAACGTAGGTAAATACAAAATGTAGTGTGAGATATCAGGCATTCTTACATAGCCCCAGGATTAAATATTATGGAGATCGCAGGGGACTAGAGTAGAATGCTATTACCTTTTAGAGATGATAACAGACATCTTTGGATGAAAGTTACCATCAAACTAAACCTCAATTGAAATGTATGATTTTAGGCTAATATTTTCGCGGATTGATACACTTTTTACAACATGTGAGTAGCAAACGAGCTTGCAGTTCATCTGATGGTAAGTAAGGCCACTGTCGCCCATGGAGCCATGGACATTTGTAATCAACCCCAGATATGATCACGGTCATACCTGGGGTTGACCACAGATGCGTTGCTACCCCTGAGGACTGAGATGGAATGCCTCGGATAAGTCTGTCTCCCTGACCACACTCTTCAATCCAGAACACAGCAGTGCTTAACAGTTGTTATAAGGCAGAAATAGGTATGGCGGTGGTGCCGCCGGAGTCGAACTACATAGAGTTCCTTTAAATTACCGTTATCGCCAATCTGGAAAATCACTGGGCATATAAAGAATTTTAAAAACTACCTACCTACTTATTACCTACTATATGAAAGCTAATTCTTTTCTTTTAAATGAAAAGCATAGTATAGTGACTACTTAGGTGGGCCACATGCTGGTTTGTAACTCCCAAAGAAGACCAAACGTGGCCAATAACAAGATTATGAGGCTATTTCTGATCTCATTGTGTTTCGATAAAATATGATCGGAACAAGTCCAGATAATGCTATACGTAATGAAGAGACTTTTGCAAGAAAAGAAAAGTAAAGAAAAAGAATATTTATTTGCGGTCATTTGTAGCCTGTTTGTGGTCCGGTTAATAAATTCAGGTCATTTTTTAAGTTTTCGAGGGCGTAAATGTTTATTTAGTGGTTTGTTGCGTATTTTGGATGTTAAGATGGGGTGAAGTGTAAAGTTGTAGTACGATTATGTGGTGATACTACCACACCTGTCTATAGTGAGGTAAGTGGTCACCACACTGATACGCAATAGCTTCCGGGTTCAATCCCCGGCAGACATATTTGAATGATGGATTTAGATTTTCTGCTCTGATTCATATTTAAAAATCGTACTGGGGGGCTATGAGTATAGAAAGTGTAAGCGTAAGTGTTAAATTAACAAATAGCTGATATCAGGATTTTTTTTAAATAGGCTCGCGTCTATCTGGCAATCTGGCAATCAATTTCATCTGATGGTAATATGATAAATATTTAAAAACTTATTAATAAAATCCCGTAGAGGGTCCAAATTAATGATACAGTATTTCTATTTAAACCAATTTAAGGTAAGTACTCGAACATGCTTTAATATTTTACATTCGTAGTTAAATGCATTTTTACAGATTAATTGTCTCTCACAAAACGTTAAATTCTCTCCACAGCCAACATTTCACCACATCCACTATCCAATTTATCCATTCATCCAAACAATGCAAATATCTATCCCATTGACAATCACTCACAAAGAGTGGATGAAATAACTCATTCGTGCGTCCAATGCGAGATTTTTATTAACCGCCAAAACAAAACACTGGAATATTATATGAGGTATTGTATGCGAGTGTAATGACTACCGGTCTGCCGTCATAATTCGTCGCGCTGTCGGCCCGTAAATAGACGGCTTACGCTTTGTACTGGTTTCAGCGAAGCGCGATAAGTCGGGAAATAAATAAAAAAAACAAGTAAGACTAAGTTTGAATATGACTTAGTCTTGCTCGTATGCTAAAGTTTAAGTCACAGAGATCCCTCAAAATGTGCATTAAGATGCTTAGTGAGAAGTAAATAAACGCGTAATCTTAAAAAAATCCGATAACAGCCTTGGTAATTAGTACATAATATTTACTGTTTATTTGTGTATATTAGTTTTAAAAATAAGTAAAAAAGCAATAATAACATATTATAACCCGAAGGATTATCAGAGCTACGGTAGTTTGTAACGTTCTATAAAATACTCAGTATGACGTAAATATACGTCTATAAGAAAGTCATTTCCACGTGGAAGCTACATAATGAGCATCTTTCCTTTATAATAATATTCCGATAAGAAAGTATTTGTTTTATGTAGGTTACAAATGTAGGTTAATGAATTCTGTAGTATAATTATAATAGCAATTCTGTAGCATAAGTATATTAAGAATTGATATTTTTTAATGTGTTGTGAGATTTGGCGTGTAATCTTCTAATTTTATGTCCTAACTACTTATATATAGATTTTAGTTTATGTGTCTTGTAACGATCATGATCCTTACTTGTAAATATCTATTTAGGTAATTAATTTTAGTAGGCTTTACTGTCTTTCCGAAAATATTATTGCACTAACGAATAGTTGGTACAGAAAGCTAAAACGGGAGAGAAAAATACGCTGAAACGTTTCGCGTACCATATAGACTGCGTGCGTTGATAGAAGTTGGCGTGAACTGCTGTGCTTTTAAATTTTATACGCAGAGAAATAATAGATATGTTTTTTATAATAAATATGAACGTAAAACGTAGTAGCTTGAGAGCATACATAAATACTTCATCAATAAATTATTTAGATATTTGAAAATGGTAATTTTAAATCGCACCTACATTTTTTAAATTCACACTATCATTCAACATTTATTACCCATTACTACCACTTTAATTACCCATTTTTACCACACTTATTACCCATTTTTACCAAATTTATTACCATTGTTACTACATTTATTACCTATTTATTAACTTGCAGAAAATCTCGCCACTATCTTGTCGTTATAGATTAGCAGTGGAGCAAGCGGCTTAAGTCTTCTTCCTCAGTTGCTGTATCAGATAGGCTTAACGATTTGTCAGGGTTGATTGTGAATGATAGTGGAATAATGGAGAATAAATGCGTAGCAAAGGTTAGTTTCGTTTATGAGTGGGTGTGGCTATCACCCATGACTTATAATAGAGTTTATTACGCAATGGTGCAAACAATAAGATATGGAACTTAAATGTAGTAGAAAGTTTTGCAACGGCGACGTAACAGATATTTTTGAAAAATTGTGTAAAGCGTTGCAAATAAATAACAAAGTTGTGAAACTCTTTATGGTTTGACTCGTATGGTATCTGCGTCACACCTATTTCTGTCTTACATCAATGTTAAGACCTATTGTGTTCTAATTTAAAGGTAGACTTACTTATCCGAGGTTCTGACTTAGTCTTTGGGGATATCAATGCATCTATCTCAGGTAAGACTGTAATTATATCTGGGGTTGATTTTTTCCTTATATGATCGATGTAGCCAACGAGCATGTCCACCTGATGGTAAGTGGCAATTGCCGCCCATGGACATCTGTAATCAAACCCACATAAGATCAAAGTCCTACCTGAGGTTGAGCACAGATGCGTTGCTACCGCTGAGGACTGAGCTAGAACGCCTCGGATAAGTATAAGATTAAAGAAGCCTGTGGACAGGAGTCGCTACTTAGCATCAGGTAGATTGCATAATCGTTTGCTACTGCTATATTATTAGTTGAAATTAAAATGTCATGAAACTACCCTCAATCGACGTTTTATCCCATATACAGTAAACACCAAGTCAGTGAATTACTTCTATCACTATCATTCAAAGGTTGATTATTATCAAGGAAAATCCACATCCGATTGAGTCTGCGTCGGTCCCTTGGGCAGCTTTATCTATTATGTAGGGGCGGACCCTCAGGGGACTGTAAATAATTGATACCAGGTAACTAATTATATGGGCTTTCATTAGCCATTATCAGGGTTTTGCGGAGGAAAATTGAACGACGTGTCTCGACTTGGGTATTAGCTCGGGTTCAGCGTTGGGACCTTCAAAACGTGTATTTTGGCAGGCATTTTGATGTTAAATGTTTTTTACGTGACTTATATTTCGAAGGTAGTAGAGGTGCCGTTTTATTTCAACTGTGACATTATTTCCCCACCTATTAGGTGGGGCAATACTCTCACAGTTACCTTATCACTATCTCTACACAGTATAGGTAAAAGAAAGTTGCTCTCCGCTGTCTGTCCCTATGTACGCTTAGATCTTTAAAATTACGTAACGGATTTTGATGGGGGTTTTTTAATAGATAGAGTGATTGAAGAGAAAGGTATAATTACGTTGTTTACCCTACTTTAAAAGACTTTTCGACTAAATTCAAACATGTACAGTACTGATTGTCGTAGTAAAAACCCAACAAGACTTACCGTCTGCAGTTATAGATTTTACACGATTAGAAGATAGAATCCCGCACGAGGCATGAGATCCACAAAATTATTATTAGATATTTTCGGTATTGTGTTGCAAATATCCACGCGACGGTTACTACTTTCCATCACGTCAGCGTTTTCTTAAGGTTAATTATATGAAAAAAAAATCCCAGTGGATAGATTTGATGTCAGCGTAAATTCTCAAACTACTCTACACTGAACCGCAGTTAACAGGAATGCACAGCATCCGTGTCAGTTATAAGAGATTGTTACGATTGTTGAGTCACGCATTGTCTTCGGGACATAAAATTGTCAGCAAAAAATATTTATAGCACATTCACTGTTCATTCATTACCATTTAAAATTTTGTTTCTCAGGAGTGGATTGGACTTTTTATACCACGAAAGAGTAAACGATAGACGGTAGCGATATACGTTTCAAAATATGATAAATGCTGAATATGATTAATGATAAATATGAATAAATCCTGATGGTTGCTGACCGTTAGTTGTAAAACGATGATTGATTCTCTGATTTGTAGATACTACGGTCATCACTGTTGTAATTTTTCTGAGGGCTAAATTAGATAATGCATTAGATGGTGCTCCTGAATAATAAACTATTTCTGAGCTTTATTTAGCGGCTGTCATTATCATCTCATTACTTTTCCAACTCAAGGCCCCAGTCTTAACGTTTGCCAAATTTATTAAAACAATGTATTTGAAGCATGCAGAATTCTACAAGATATATTTCTTCACTGTCAAGCAAATGATAAGCCTTTTCAAAATTTCGTAAACGTCGTCGTTTATCTGTTTGACATTGTATCTTATTTATTTATCTTGAAACACTTATGTAGAGGACCATACCACTAAGCTATAACTTTCTCGCTTCCTCGCGCTTCTCTAACAGTAGAACATTATTTGTAAAACTTTGGCCAATATAATTTTGCGGATGATCCGAATTTGCTGAACAAGAACTTTTATCATTAACGGGACTCGATGACTGGACGCAAGGTTATTTTGATGAAATATGACTTTAAATAAAAAGCATTTTCTGCAGAAACTTTAACTTATGATGCTATTAATAAATTTCATTTTGTAAGTTGTATCGAATATTTGTAATTTGTATCCTGAATTAGTTAATAAATAAAATATTATTATTTGTATATCATTATGATCATTATTACCATTATCATCAGTAATCTATCAAGCACTTAGAGTTCCTAATTTAAGTTACTTTTATTTTCTCTTTTCTTCTTCTTTTCATGCCTCCTTTTGTTGCTCTCTTAACTTTCGTTCTTAATGTTTTACTAACTATCTACTCTTTCATTCTTCTTTCGTCTCTCATTTCATCTCTTTTTCTTATTAGAACAAGGTGTGGCGTTTAAACACACTCGAAACATAAATAAAGCTTCCAACTTCAATCTCATTTAATCGTTGCTTGGTTAGTATTTTATTCACAACACCAATAGGCTTGTAATACGATAAAAAGTGAAACAACAAGAACACAATGGCAAGTCAACAAAAGCAATGTGATTTCAAAGAAATATTCATGTCGCCGATGATTTACGAACAAGCAGTGACCACTCTAATTGCGGACTGCATTTTGCACCGAGACAATGGTATAACTTGTTTCAAGTTTTTCATTCAAAATGACAGAATCTTTATTCACCTCTCGCTCTAACTCTGTAATGTGTGACGGAGGAGCATATACAAAAACCGTAGCTTTGGATTACATTCTTTATGGAAACAAGCTTTACCATTTTCAAACCAGTTTATAAAGTGAGTGCATAACGCATGTTCTTGCTACTGAATGAGATGTTAGAAAGAGAGGGAAGTGTGAGTAGGATGAACAATTGTCAGGAGTTTGCAAGGGAGTGTTTTATCACCCATGACTTTCTTAGTACTAATTAGTAGTAATTTTGAAATGAATCAAATTCTTGAAAAACCATATTACCTACGGCTTTCTCATAACGCCACAGTAGGATTTCGTCCTGTATCGTAGTTGCCATGGACACACCAAGACGAATTCAAAAACACCCAGAACCAGAACAGGAATCTAAACTCATCGTCTGGCTGGGAATCGAACCCGGCTTCAGATAGAACCCTGATCCTTTCTATTACTTACGAAATAATCCATAAGTAATGGTGACATAATATAAAGGTAGAACTCTTTGTGGGTTAACTCCGGCGGCATCACCGTCACGCCTATTTCTGCCTTATAACAGCAGTGTTAAATACTGCATATAGAACGAATAGCAACGCATCTGTGATCAACCTTAGGTAAGACTTGACCTTATTTAGGGTTCATTACGGATGATGGCGGCGGTGGCCACTTACCATCAGGTGGACTGCATGTTCGTTTGCTACTTCAAAGCAATAAAAAAAACTAAATAAGGATAAAATTGACTTTATATACCATTACTATATTACGGATTGTATGCACATTCGGTAGTTCAATATTTTAATAAACCCGAACATTTTCACTTTAACAGTTATCTAAACAACTTTAAAATGAAATCATTATCTAAATATAACTTCATCGAAATCGTTAGAGCCGTTTCTGAGAAACAAGTATTGCTTGTTGTAAGTTTGAGAATAAACACCTCGTTTGTGAAATGGAATTTCTAAGAACATATGAGATGATTGTTTATTTTTTTTATTAAATTACTTCGAGAAATTATCTTTATTCATACCTCAAGTTAGTTCGAAGAGATCATAAAATTCGGCACTCAATATTCCCAGAACAAATGTTTAGTTCAAATGTTTCAAATAATTCGCGACAATTTAAGCGTTCGATAAGAATGGTTACTTAGGGCTGCAGCAATTTCTATTCGTGTATCTCTTTATATCTGTCAGGTGAAAGAATGGTGGTTATAAAGGTGGTAAACCCTGTGTTGTGTTTCGACTCCGGCGGCACCACCGCCATACCTATATCTACCGTATAACGGCGGTGTTAAGCACTACTGTGTTGTCTGTTTGGCTGAAGTTATCTTCTAAACGGCTAGACCTATTTTGACGGGACTTTCACGAGAAGAAAGCTGAAGATCTGAGATAACATCGGCTACTTCAATTTTTTGAAAAAAGCATTAGAGTACGCTCTACGCGCAAGCGGTCCTCGCGAGAAAGCGGGATTTTAGTTATGTTTAAATATGTATTTCTTTTTACTTTTCAAACGCGGGTGAAACCGCGGGATCAACTAGTATCATATAAATATTTAATGTAAGTCCGAATTGAAATATATTTATGTAGTGAAACAAAAATATCGTTCTCGCAACCCTGTTTCCATTACAATGTATCGCACGTTTCTTAGTAATAATTTTTATATACAGTAGCATTGCAGTATAAATATTGTGTGATGTCTCATACGATAATAAAATTTAGTTATAGATAGGTGCCGTTTTATTATGTGCATACTTCATAGCTTGTACTTTGAACGACTCTTATTTTTCTTAGAAATAATGTTAATGTGCTGATATCTCATAGTAAAAAAATATTGTATGCATACAAACTTCTGCCAATTTTACGCACTTCTATACAAATAAATAAAATAGAAATGTCTGTTTGCGATTTCAAAATGACAACTTTTTACTCAATGCCACTTATGGGTAGCTACATAATAGGATATTATAAATAAATAAATAACGCTTCACACTCATAGCCCCACAGTGGGATTTTCTCCTGTGTCATGGGTGCCATGGACAACACACAAGCCAGGGACACACACCCAGACCAAGAACGGAAATTTAAACTCATCATTCAAATTTCCGCCTCGCTGGGAATCGAACCCAGGACCCTTGGATTAGCGGTCCGGCGCGTTAACCATTGCGCCATCCGGGTCGTCAATATTAACGTTACATGGGGTATCTTCTGGATTGGTAGATCAGTGGGGTAAGTTGGAATGCCTCAAATACGCTGGTTTGCCCTATAAAATTTGGAATGTTCCTAATAACAGAAATAAGTGTGGAAATTGCCTTATTCACAAAACAATAGTCTGGTTCATAGGGTCATTGACCAGCGTGGCGCAGTGGGTCCCGTGTTCTATTCCCGGCTAGACAGATATCTGAATATTAAATTTAGATTTTCTTTCTGGGTCTGGGTCTTTGTGAATTCGTCTTTGTATGTTCATTGCACCCTCGACACGGGAGAAAATCCTACTGTGAGGCTATGAGTGTAAAAAGTGTCTGGACCCAGACCCATACAATGGGGTAATTACGTTACAAGAAGCGTCTTTCGAGTTGCTTCACCTGAGGACTAAGTTGGAATGCTGCATGTGCTGGAAAGTCTCTCCCAGAAATTAGTATGAATATCGCCTTATCCACAAAACAATAGTCCAGTCCGTAGGGCGTTCCAGACCCAGACCCACACAATGGGGTATTTACGTTACAAGTGGCGTCTTCCGGATAAGGTTCTTTGAGATCTTCTTAACGCGGTATACTGTGGAAATCTTTTGTTGAGTTCTGAAGGTGCGAACGAAGAAATAAATGACTAGAAGAGCTTTTTTATTTTATGTTATGTTTAAGGCCCGATTTCAATATAGACATTGACATTGAGTTCGTCAATCTCAAACTTATCGGAAACGCTTTGGACATATTTTCCTCTATATATTAAACTCAACGGAAAAGAAACATTAGTTTCTAGCGCCACTTTCAGCCGAATCCCACCACATTTTTCAAAATTTCGCGGCTAGGCGAAATAAGACATACATTTATGAGCGTCAACTCAACGCTGATGCTTAAAGAGAAGCGAATTTTTCGTGACATTCAGGAAATGCTTAAAAATCTATTTCCAACAATATTTTTTGCTTTAAAATTTGCATCATTCCATTTCAGAATTTTCAAAATTTCATCAAACAATGTGTGAATTATAAAAAAATTTCGCTTACCACATCTAGAATACATAAACCAGTAAAATCCCTTTGTCGCCTTCATTTCTTACAGTACAAAACCACAATAGGAGTGTTAAACTCCGGTTTTCAAGCCTGCATTGAGACTTCAAGGCTTTGTTTCTGGCGTGTGGTCAGCTGACCATTCGTGCTCAATGGTGCTTGTGGCGTGTGGGTGGGGTTTGTGAAGTTTATTTTATGTTGAATGTGACAATGATTCGTTTAGCTCAGTATTTCGCAAATTTCAAGTTAATGGAGTACGTTTAATCGCCTCTTATGTTATTAAAAATGTAAAAAAAAACTTTTAAAAACATGTCAATAAAGGAACACAAAAATTAAGATTTGTTTAACCGAAAATATTTTCAAGCAAAATTGGTGTTGCAGGTGAAGTCACCTGCTACTCTGTGTAGTCTAAATATTACTAAAAGGTTGTGACCACTTAGTATCAGGTGAACTGCAATTTAGTTTGCCATTTCAATCTTATAAAAACATTATATTATGTAAGAAAGGTCTCATTAACATATTCAATGAAGATCAATATAACATAACTATTTCTACGCTCATAGCTCCACACTAGGATTCCCTGTGTCGTGGGTGCCATGGACAACACAAGACAAGGACACACACCTAGACCAAGAACACCCAGAGGTAGAGTAACTTAGTCATATGTGGCTAACCTCAGGCAGGACTGTGATTTCATCTGGGGTCCATTACAGATGTTCATGGGCGGCAGTGGCCACTTATTATGCGGACTGCATGCTCGTTTGCTACTTCAGTCTAAAAAAATCTATCAGTCAGGAGCAGATCAAACAAACCGAAAACCTCATGACATCTTACGAAATGTCACAATAGAATCCATTAACGACTCGGATGGCGCAATGGTTAACACGCCGGAGCGCTAATCCGAGGGTCCTGGGTTCGATTCCCAGCGAG
>DWPV01004852.1:0-13071 GCA_018251915.1 Urbanus proteus proteus
AAGAACGGAAATTTAAACTCATCATTCAAATTTCCTCCTCGCTGGGAATCGAACCCAGGACCCTCGGATTAGGCGTGTTAACCATTGCGCCATCCGGGTCGTAATGAATGGTCGGGCTAATGAATGGAACGATGCATGAACGATCATTGTGACCAGGCAACATTGGCACAACGTCATGAAAATCGCATCTAACCACTGTTCTTTGGCACTTGCTCACGGTGTCGCGTATGCGCGGCGATTTCGCAGCATCTACGCGTTTCGTAATCGTTCATCAAACGCCGCTGGAGAAACGCTAGTGTCTAGGAGCCCTTACTGGCTTGGGTTTAGTACTACGCAGAGTTATTACATTAGTTATACAGTTATAGTCTATTATTATAGTTATCTTAAAGTTATTTATTATTGCTTACTGTGATACTAAGGTATAAAATTCTATATGCTAGTTTTCTTCTCATAAATGGTTAACGAATGTTGATGAAGTTTTTTTTGTATTTATACATAATATCATTTTGATAATTATGAGCTCTATTTAGAATACCTATGTATATTTTTCAAATAACTGGATAAAAGTTATTTGAAAAAAAATGATATAAACATTTTTATTAAAACTACACTATAGGCGATTGCCGCTCTTGGACATCTATAATCAATTTCACTCAGGATTACATGTCTATTTGAAGTCAGCAATATATTTTCCAAAGAAATTTGGAACAAGGTATGCATTTCAGTGTTCAATGATTACATAGATTTATCATCAATTCTTCATGCTATTGGATCAAGGTAACGGCTCACATCGTATGGTTATTTTTATCATGGAATGTCCCACGAACAAGAGCTTTTTATTTATAGCTCAGTAAACTTCAAGGACGTGTATGACAAGGAATTTTGATTATTCTTTAATATTACAGTGAATTAAAAATCGAAAAACATAAAATTCTATGTTAAGAAATTACTACCGCCTCCCGCCACTCGCCCCAATTGCGGGACTGTACACCTACTATTATATTATAATATGTATAATATTACAAACATCATGTCATTATAAGATATTAGTATCACCGGAAGGTAATTACCTTGAGAACTGCCCAGACAAAGGAGGAACCCTCAAGACCCGAATTCTCTCCATGCTATTCCCGTAATCTTCGCAGTCGAAGCCATAGGAAGTACCTTCAGTTAGTCACGTTAAGACACTGCCACGCGTAAGCAATTATTTGCACATATGATCAAAGCATCTGTGGCCAACCTCAAATCTTTGGAGTTGACTATAGATGTCAATATTAACCCCAAATTCTATTTCTTGGTCTTTCTATTTCTTTATCTCTGACAATAACTTCTATTTTACACAGCGTTCCAAAGAAACCTCAGAAGATGCACACAACCCTATGTATTCACAGTGAAAAGACTAAATGTCATATTGTAAGTATTAAAATGTAGAGATTTTCATCTGTAGAGTTATTTATAACATGGAATGTCGCCCGGAAAGGTCTACACAATAGCTTTACACGGTCTTCGTGGCTACTGTGCTACACAAGATTAGATTTGAAGAAAAATTATGGTAAGAGTGCCTTCATAATGCCCATATATATGCGTTGAAAAATAGTTATACTTTTTTAAGCGTTTTAAATCTATGAGTAAAATTGCACTAACAACGCTTACGTCTGTATTAACATCCAGTAATGTATTGCTGTTGTTTTAGTTTGAAATGAAGTTGAGGCAAATCAAGTTTTGGAGGCTTTCTTAAGTTCTTAGCCCTTAAAAGGCAAGGAATACGAGTAGAGACTATTTGAAATTGGAGTGCAGCTTGTAACTTTTTGCTTATTAAAGATGCATCCTATTTACATAATCCCATAGGTACTATACATACATTATATAACTATAATGTTATGATATAAATATAGACGTGAGAACACGTTTAATACAGATACACCTTTGGTAAACCATATTACAAGTAAGCACTCATACTATAAATACGTCCCAAATCATCAACAAAACACAAACGCTGACGAGTTACAATTTAGAACACAAATCTACCATTACCTACGAATCTACAAAAAACAGTTGCTCGCTCTACGATATGAACTTCGTAACGAAATTTCACAATCATTTCGTTGTTATCTTAGTATACTTTACAGCCATTAAACTAATAATGCGAGATACATTTACATTCCATAAAAATACATGCTTAAAATTGTATCTCAGAACACGGTCGTAATTATTTTAACGCCCCATCTACACTAACGTCGAGCGATGCAATCTTTTTACGTTTTCGTTGGAATGTAGTTCGTATGGAAACATGGTATGTAGTAGGTACCATAGACAGAGTAATACGTAAAAGTAATGTAGAGCATTTTTAATACATTAGGAAATATTTTTGTTTAACGAGATTAAAATAGCGGTAAACGTTTTAGTTATGGAAAAAATATTCCGTTAGAATCTCAATATTTCTTAAATGGATATTTAAGTTTATAGGACCATAAGTTACATTTTATGTGTATTCAGGTATTGTTTTTGAATTAATAAAGTTTGTTACAATAATTATACGCTTTCTTCACTCATAGCTTTAACTTTTTGTGACAGTGTTCTTGTTCGCTCGTGTTCGTTAATGTGTACGCCAACGAGAGTGTCCAGTGACCATAACATGGCAGGTCAAAGAGAGGTTTAGGTTAAAATAAAACGGTCGGAATGTTTATCATTTGGAATTCCACGGTTTACGATCGGAGGGTACGGTCCACAGCACAGTCTTTGACATACGATTACTCATATGGCACTCGGATTGGGGGCAATAGAGACTTGTAAATACGCTGAAAGACATCGTGGCTTACACCTACTATTTGTATGTTTCTTTCGTAATATGTTTGTTTATGTAAATAGTACCTACATTTGTAGTTGATGGTATATTGGTATATTTATACATTCTTAAACCATGTCTCTTTTATAAAATATAAAGTTTGTTTTGAAATAGACGAATAAGTACAAAAATAAGCATATTATAAAAAGACAAGCGTTACATCCAAACCATTTCATTGACAACTTAAGTACAAAATAGTATTTAATTATTATAATACATGTAGTACCTATGCTGTAAATGCTGTAATGGCATGGCATTTCTTTATTTCATTGGAGTTCTGAGATCCGCCACAGAAGTGTTATTAACCCTAAAGCCTAAGAACACCACGGAAAAGTCCATTACCACATCAAAACCGTACTTTCTGTACCTTAGAAGGTTGGTTATACGAGGAACATAGTATTATAACCTTCATAGGACTATACTACCATTGCAATTTAACGATATCTCAAATAGGTTATAAAATATGCAGCCATTTACCTACTTCGAGCACTTTTATCAACATAAAACTACGAGCTAATCCGCTATAATTTATGTAGATTACTTCAGTAGTAATAAAAGTCAAATTGAAAATCTGGGTAATACGGTATGCATATGTTTCGTAGCATCTCGGGCAGGAAACGTGAACTGGGCTTAAATTAGGGATGGCGGGGATACGGATGGATTAGGAATTCGGATCTTTCGGATCCGGTCGTTGATTGGCATTGGAATGTTTTATAGGCTTCCTTTATAGTACGGTTGAAATATTTTTGGAATTTTTGGAATTTCCTTCATAAACAATATTATGGGATATACCTACTGGGATATTTCAGTAGGTATATTTATGATTTTTAATTGTTTATTATGCGCAGTTTGGTTAGTAGTAATATACTATTCTTAATAGTACATAATTTATATAGGTATTTAATAGTATTAATTAAGTTATAATAATAATTTAATGCAATAACATAAATATGTTATGTATCTAAATACAAATGATATAAAAATAATTCATGGCTTAAGAAAGAATTGACCGTGAAGTCAGTCCGTTAATTCAATTGCCGCATGTATATATTTTATTTAAGATATCCGATAAAACTTTTTCGGATCTCTACATCCCTATTTTGTATCAGTTGAATAAAATTTTAATTAATACGCCTTTTGGTGTGTTTCTAAAATTTGTTCCCGTTTAGGACTGCTTCCTGCGAGGTTCCAATTAACTGGTAAAGAAGGTTAAAATTTAGATCATTCTATATATAGTTATGGTATTGGTATGCATGAGAACTTTGTTGAGTTTATTTTTATACTCTCGTTTATTTTTAATCAATTTAGATTAGGTAACGTTAGGTATTAATTAGTTAGTCATTTGATGCAAAAATACACGGTATTCGGACATCTATGCAATTAAGGTCTATTTTTTGCATGATTTATAAAAACAATGTAACATATTTTTATTCGCTAAAGTTTTGTAAGTTGTGTAACGGTTGAACCGATTTTATCAAAACGTTCACGCAACATAGGACTTTCGGATAAAATTTTGAATTTTTGTCAATCATTTTCTACTAACTTCTCACAAATTTTACCCAAAGAAATTCAAACTAATTGTAAACTCATATTAATACAAAAACCATCCCACAGTAAAATCCACCAAAACGTCCAATTTCCCTAATTTGATTTTTTTCAAAACTTACCATACCGTAATTTCCGACACATGGACTTGTACATTTTTATTGTACAGCTCACGTATATAATTTGGACAATTTCGACCAAGTCTCTGCAATTAGTCAGATGGAACTGTAATTTGTCTACAGTAGCAGTTGAAACAGCATTATTATTTAAATTCCTTAAAATATGGTTGTTGACGCGTAAGATTGACATCGATCGCAGGTGGTTATATGCAGTTCGCTAATGAGGACATTACTACAGAAATTAAGATCCAAATAATGGGTACAATACATTTATAAACGACTAAAATGAGAAATAAATCTCTATATTTACATAAACAAGTGTAAGAAAGAGCTAAAACAGGAATGAGTAGGTACTAGAACAAGATAATACAATTAAATAGCTATAACACAGATACAGCCAATATTTTTACAATACGGTTAATTAGCTGTCAGTTATGGGACAGCACCATAACTATGAATATTTCTACCATCTTTCCATTTTACTGTATTCATGTAATTACCACTATATGTATGTATAATATGTATGTAAAAGATATTTGTAAGATATAGGTACTTAATATTTTTTCCTATTTATTATAATTTTTGCAATATGGGTACGTAATAAACAATATTTTTTGTATAAAATAAGCAGGTATCTAACTTAATTTTCCTTGTCAATCAGAAGAAACGCCCCTACGTTAAATCACCAAAGAAAAGTAGAGTTCCCGTGTCTATAGCAACCTATTGATTTATTTAACAAGCAGCTTGACTCTATGGTATGCGCTACATGACCGGCGATGCAAATGTAGAGACCTTTTATTTTTATAGATTTTGATCGCATAATTATAGATAAAGTGCACTGAGTAATTGTTGGGAGGAAAACTATAATTACTCGTTGGAATTTTACAGCGCAAAATGTAGAGATAAAGAATTGCGTTTAAGAAAAATTCGCTTTTAATTTATTGTTGATGTGACGATAAAAATCTTAGAGTATGGTCAATTCGCTGGATACTAATTGGCGTAGTATACAAGAGTCAGTGGTCATTCCAACTCAGTCTTACTTTTATAACCATTTTTGTATAGCCATATATTATGCCATTTTTGTATAACTATATGTGTCTTGTTAGTTAAGTGTAGGTACATATATAGTAGAGTTAAGTGAAGCTATTTTTTTCTTATATCTCTAATTTGGTCATTTTGACGGCTCAATTGTATTTATGTGTAGAGTATGGGTATTAGATAAATCGGTTTTTCTAAGATTATGAAAAGATGGAAGCAAATAAACATGCAGTTCACCTGATATGATAGTAAGTGGCAACTGGCGCCCATGAACACCTGTGATCAACCCCAGATAAGATCAAAATTTTACCTGAGGTCGACTACAGATGCATTGCTGCACTTGAGGACTACAAAACGTATCGGATAAGTATACCTCCGTTACCACACTAGAATACACATGAAGAAATAAATAAAACTCACATAACAACAGTCATCATAAAGTGAATATAACATCAAGAATGCGACGTTGGGTTACTGACCCTAATGTATCTGATAATTTTGATCTTCAACAAAAGCCTGCCAAATTGTAGGGTACCAACTGACCTCTATGCTCTTAATGTACCAACAGTACATTCAGAGAAAAGGGCTGATGGCATCCACATAATGTTTATTGTTTGCGTCGAATTCAACCTTCATAAATTGAGCGTTCAAACTTTTTCGATTATAAAAGTTAATAATAAAATCAAAATCCTACAACTGTACAGACATTCGCACACATAAAAGTAGCAGTAAAATCCAAAATTGAATCTGCATACGGCGCCGAAATAAAAAAAATGTAACGAATATCTCCAATACTACACTTTTCACCCATACGCCTTCGATCAAGCCATAAAATAAATTCCATTAAGGACTCTTTCCACACAGAACGAATAAATAACGAGATTAAAAAAACTGTGCCAACTTGACTCGTAAATAAAAAATAACTATCTTTTAATTGGATGGTAATTTGTTTTTTAGTTCCGCTTAAGAAAATCTTAAATTAATCTTAAATATTTCTCTATATAATCAATTAATATCAAGAATGAGATGGAAGCATTTTTAAGAAAATGTGCATGCATGCATACTCTTGCCAATGGACATTAACAATGTTGGTAGAAGCATCGATAATCCTGGGAACTTATACACCTGACGTAAGTGTGGGGCTAGCTTACCCCCAAAAGCCCCGAATAGAGCTTGATACAAATAGATAATGTAGGTATATACGAGTAGGTATACCTATGTATACCTATTTTGTATATGTTTAAAGCATTTACTAGCACGACATTTCGCTTATCGTTAATCACTCGCGATAAAACAAGGGTCTTATCTCAGTCGCATCCATCACATTTCTCTTATAAAACATTACAGCAACTTAGTGCTCAAAAATATGCATTCAAGATTACGAAGTGAATGTTTTAAAACTTAACATGCTACCGGGCAAATGCCGGAGTTCAGGGTTGCCAGTTAACGAAAAAATCTTAATTTTTAAATTTTTAATGCTGGTAATTTTTCGGGATATTGATTTAGTTAATTGTTATTTAAGCTTAAAATATGTAATTATATTCCCCGAAAATATCTTCGGTAACTTATTGAAAAGTAAACGATTTACACACTTCATATGATATGGTGGACATTAGAAAATCACTATCTATTAAATAATAAAGTAATATTTTATATTGATAATTTTGCATGGACTATACATCATGAATAATGGCCACTTCACATTAGAGGGATTATCCTTAGACTACTTGTTGATGTAAAAAGAAACATCTCGGATAGCGGGCAAGGACCTTAATGCGGCAATAAATGATTCCCATTCTATGCATTCCTAATGTATGAGTCCGTCACACGTGTTTCAGAGGCTGCATTCAACGGATCTAATGTATTTGAACAAGAGATGCGCAGGCGCATCTGTTATGGACGTGTTTATTATTACAAAGCGCATTCAACCTGATAAATCCGTTCTAAACAGACTGGAATTTACAACAGAAAATATTTGATTTGAAATATGACGGGAATGGACAAAAGGAAAGTAGAATGGAGGTTAATTTCATCTTCGGCCATTAAAATTCCTCCATTGCTCTTACACTTTGGGTAATGGACGCCGCTGCTTTTAGCTCTTAATAATGTTGTCACATTACGAGCGAACTGGCGATAAACTATGATTGTTTAAATATATACCTAACTTATGTGAAATAACTGATAAAAATCATTAAGATGTATTTTTTTACTTTTATAATTTCATAGTTAGCTAATTTTCTTTTTAATTGACCAAAACCTAAAAATACATAATTACGAAACTATAAAAAAAAACTCATTACACCTACCTGATGTAATTTATGAAAGAGCAACCACAGATTCATTGATAGACAATACACATGATAACCAGATTTGTCTAGAAAAAATATTTTTACAAAGAAGGTATGCGTCTTACGTACATAAATACTGTAAATGAATTTTTGAAAATCCATTATCTAAGGACGATAACATATGAGCTAATCGTCGACTAACCTCATCTCTTGCCAGGACATCAGCGGCAACCAAAAATAGTCTTCGACATGAACTGCCACTCGTAATATCTCCCTAAGGTGGCTAAATGAGCTTAGAACATAATGCTTGTTTTAAAACAAAGTTGCATTAATTCATTCCAATGACATATTTCGATGTATTCGATCCATACTCGTGTATAAACTAAAGTAACGAGCATAAATTAAACAAGAAATAAGTTAATTACATATGCGCCCGATTACTCACGACTGTGTCAAATTTCATCTATAAGAATGAGAAATATATGATGTATAATTAAGAACCGAATAATTTATTACTATTACCATACTGAACCTTCAACTAGAAACGGTCGTACTAGATAAATTCGATACCTAGTACAATCGTTGCTAGTACTTATAATAAATACTAGATGCATTATCCTGTTCCCATTATGAAACAATGAAATGAAGTGTGTATAATTTAAATATGTTTATGTTTTATTTTAGTATAATTTATACATAGTGACTAAAGCGAGTTCATACATTGTCTACATAGTTTAGTGTAAACCTAGAGTTATATAATGTGCTCCTTTATCGTATTTTTATGGGAAATCGCATATTAAAATCTTTAGCGAAGTACGTAAAAATAGCTTAGGTACAATAAACATAATATAGCTTTTTTAATGTAACAAGTCCAATATACTAAAGTACATTACTTTACAAGTACATTACATACTTATTGCCATAGAAGTACCTATATTCTTTAGCCCTTGAAACTCTAACCCAATAAAATCTAGATCTGGTAGTTACTAAATCGGTTTAGGTGCCTTGTCTGAAAATACCTATTATCTACATCTGTTCCTAAGATACGTTATAGGTATCGTTACTTACACCGATATACGTATTTATGCATCTAGATCACATTCATCATCTTGCACAACGCTAAATTAAAAATCAATTGACGACCATAAAAAACGAATAAAACAGCGGGTATTCCCATCATTCACGGAAATCGGATCATATTTTTCATTGAGATTATAATCAAATATTTAAATTTGCTCACATCGATACGATATTACGGTCGTACCGAGATGGAAATATAGCGTTGGATTCTTATGACAAATGTACAACCCGACGATTCGTATCACAGATATGTTAATGCGTTTAATCAATTCCTGAGCAATACAAGCACGATGAAAAATCGATGAAGCCTTTTGCATCATTATCCAGATCAGAGGCTCCCAATCTTTTCACCACCGTCCCGGTTACTACGTTTTCCGATATACTCGAAGTTGCTTCATATACATCATTCAAGAAATATTTGATGTGTTTGGTTTTCGGGCTGGCCGAAATACCAAAGAGATTTAAAGTAAATTCAAATTTTAAAATAGTTGACGTTTCGGACATACAAAATACAGACAGTCACAATTCGGAGCTCGTCACGATACATTATCGGTATATATTTATTTTTGTGGTGGGTCGCGGGACCCCAAGTGAAGTGCATAGTGAATCAGGCTGACCGGTCGCCATAAGGATTGCACGGAAGATTCGAGGTATTTATATATTGTTTTTCACCTACACTATAGGCACTGATTCGCAAGAGTTTCGAAATTAACTCCGGATCGAACCAGCGACCTAAAATTCATACACTCACCTTTACGCTTAGTAGTCTTCACACCAAACAAATCCTCATCCGTCTCACTGTCATCACCAAATAAACCTTTCACATCAGCTGTTGGTAATTTCACCTCCCTTTTGACTTTACTATCAGAAACAGCACTGAATATATCGGATTTCTTGCTATTTTTACCCCCAAAAAGTTCATTTTCATCATCGCTAAGGTCAAAAAGCGAACTTTTGACTTTACTATTTTGACTTACGACAAATAGTTTGTCTATTTTGGCTTCCATTTTGTCTATTTCGCTTTTGCTTTGACGTTTCTCACTTTGATCGATTTTGACTTTATCGGACGCTTTAAAAATATCGTCATCCGAATCGAAATTATCTATCTCTTTCTTTGTTGAATTGTATGTACTTCCTAATGTTGATATACTTTTGCTAGTACTTGATTTAAATAATTCATCATCGTCATCAATTATACTTAAAACTTTACTTTTGCTAGTATTTTGAGCGGTTACTGCTATATTTTCAGCTTTTTCTGTAACATTTTCAGCCATTTTTGGTAAATTTTCGGTATTTTTTGATACTTTTTGGTTAAGTTTCGAATCTGTGAATATGTCTTCATCGTTCAATATGTACACAACTTTGGATTTTACATTTGATCTCGAATTATAAGATAAACTCTCTGTTTTTTCTTTCTGTGTTGTATTTTTAAATTCGTCTTTTGATCTAATATCAGATACAGTCGGTTCTAAATTTTTAGATATTTCTATAGAACTATCATCATTATCTATGACTTTTTCTTTTGTCACAATCTTATTTGCATCTTTTGTGACATTTTCTAATTCAGATTTTGCTTTATCTTTATGTTTATTTGTTTTATTAAAATCATTTTTGTCATCATCTTTTTTGGAAATATCTGTAGAACTGGAATTATCAGTGGAATCTTCTCCAAAATCGATTCCAGACCTTCTTACAGCTTCCTTCCTAGCTCTTCTAGTTGAAGGGCGCCTTTTGACCTGAATTTTAGCTCTTTCTTTGGATAGCTTGTTATCTAAAACCTCACTTTCGGGATCGCCGTCAAAGCTCACAGATTTGACCATTTTCGGCTCAGCATCATCATTATTAGTAGATATTGTCTGTCCGTCTACTTGTTCGGTTGATTTAGTTTTCTTCGGAGATGCTCCCGGTAATAACGTGCTGACATTTATATTAAAATTCATTGGTTTTAATTTACCGACTGGTTTTTTGGCCTCATCTGCTATTTTTGATTCTGTGTCCGTGTGTACATCTGTTTCATTAGATATCTCGGTCAATACATTTTTATTATCAGTACTAGTATTGCTATCTAATTTATTTTCTATAATTTTAGATTCTGGGACTTCGAAGTCAGTAATTTCTGGATTGCTTATAATTTTACTGGGTTTTTGAGTAAAATCCACATCTATAGCCGGGGGCTCGTCATGAAATATTTGGAACAACCTATCATCTTGAGAACTGAAACTAACATTGGGTTTTTCGTCCGTCATTATATCATTTTTCTTAAAAAATAACGCTTCATCATCAGAATCATCATCGAATAGTGCATTCACGTTTTTGCTTTTCTTCGGTTCTTTCGCTCTTTCAAATTCGGGTGGCACATCACTAAAGATATCGCTAAAGATGTCAGGTTCATCCGAAACTGACTCTTTAGGACCAGGGAATAAGGGCTCGTTTTGTATAACATCTACATTATCGTCGAATTCAGTCTTTTTAAGATTTTCTTTCAGTGTAGGGATGGGGTCAAAGTCTGATTCTTCCACAGATTCGATATTAGGAGTTTCTTTTAAAATTTCAGTTACATTAGATATATTTTCAGTTTCTACATTATCTACAGTATTGTCTATAGGTATATTTATATTAGGGTCTACATTTTGAGTTTTATCTATCTTATCTGGTAAATAATTGTCTGTTTTTGTTGACGTTACATCTGATTTTCTTACAGTATCTATGTTACTTTTAAATATTTCGTCTGAATCAATTTTCTCTGAGGACTCATTTACTAACTGTTGATTTTGTATGAAAATACTTTGATCGGATTCCTTATCTATTTCTTTAGTTAATGTTTTATTATTAGTAAATAACTCCTCTATATCATCATCTTCATCAAAAAGCGACGGACTTTTAAATTGATTTTTATCTAAAATAGTTGATTCTTCTTTAATTTTAGTACTATATTTAGTTTCATTAGAAAATAATTCATTCTCAGAATAAATAATGGAGTTTCTTTTGTTTTCAGGAGTATTTTCTACACTTTCTAATACATCAGTCTTATCAAACAAATTATCATCAATTTTATCAATTATTACATCACTTTTGATAAAACTATCGCTCTTTGGTAGTATACTTTCTTTAGTACTAGAAGTTGGTGTTTCTTTTTGTAAAAACAATGAATCATCATCCTCAAAGTCATCTATATCTTTATTTGTCTTAATTTCATTTTTATTATCTTTTACAAAATCTAAAATTTCTTTTTTATTATCAGAATTTATTTCTTTTGACAAAAATAATGAGTCTTCATTTTCAAAATCATCTAATATGTTCTTAGACTTTGCTTTTTCTTCTGCTTTGTGTGCATTTTGATTTTTGTAAGAATCTGTAGCACTGCTTTTAATATCCGAGAATATATCATTGTCACTGTCGCTATCAAATAGACCTTTGGCTGCGCTACTTTTGATAGAACTCTCTTTTTGCAACTTCGTTTCAGGTACTACATTTCCAGTTTTAGTTGCAATATTAGTAATTGAGGATTCATTTTTACTAACTAACGCTGCTTTTTCAACTATAGTATCTTTAAGTTTAGTTATATCTTTCCTTTTTTCAGAAGAAACATCAACACTATCTTTATTTTTAATAAAAAGCCCATCACTAGAACTTCCTGCACTATTATTTTTAGTAGAAACACCATCACTAGTACTTCCTGCACTATTATTTTTAGTAAAAAGTTCATCATTAGTAATATCTGGTATAACTTTAGTAGTTTTAACATTACTAATAACATTATCACTAAACAATCCATCATCATTAGGCATTTGATTATTTGATGGTTTGGAACTAGATTTATTAGAAACAGCTAAATCAGCGAATAGATCATCTTCGTCGTCATCAAATAAGGACTTTTTCACACTTTCCTGTTTCACCGGCGCTTTGATAGTTGTGAAAATATCATCAATATCATCAAACAAATCATCTGCGAATAAATCTACCTTTTTAGATGCTGGCTTTTCTTTTTCCTTTGATATTGTTTTTATATCTGTTTCTATCTTTTTCTCTGCAACTTTTTTATTTGGTTTACTAAATAAGTTGTTTATAATATCCTTTTCTTTTTGTGTTGGACTATCAGCGACATCTACCGGTTTCCTTTCGATAATATTATTAGGTTTTTGTTCATTTTCACTTT
>DWPV01004853.1:0-13071 GCA_018251915.1 Urbanus proteus proteus
TGCCCAAATCTATAAATTAACCAATTTTCAAAACTCCCGGAAAACTTTCCAGGTAAAACTACCAAATGACTGGACTAAGCAATGGGACTAAGAAATATTTTTTGGCAATTTATTTGACATCTGACATAGAATATTATTTTGTCAGTAATGTAAACAATTAGGGCCCGGGCAGACTGCAGACTTTCATCGGCCGATAGTTTGATCGGGTTAAACTGCTAGTGCACGCACCGTGCCAAACAAACAGTCTGGTTGGTGAAGAGTGCAGACTAGTCAGCATTTTCGAACAATTTATTCCTTTGTAACTGACTGTTAAGGAAAGCGGTCGTACAACTAAACAATCGTCATGTATGCGCAAGTGGTATTTGGCCAATACGAACATTACAGCGATTTAGTATCGGCCGATAAATGCATACCTTTGATTGAAAAAATGACCCAACTATCGGCCGATAACAAGTCTTTAGTTTGCGGGTACCTACTCTAAACATTAAGAATACCCGCAAACTGCAGACTTTGGCGCCCCGAGCAAGTCAAACATTCGATGCTCCGGACGAGTTACACATTTGGCGCCCTTAAAACTCCATAAAGTGGAAGATATTCTGTTTTTTTTTTACATACGTTGGCGCTCGTGGCGACCGCTCGGATCGCCCCCTCCCTCCCTAAAGCCGGCACCACTATCATTCTAAAAAACCTTAGTGCAGTAGCCTCGACTAGTATCAACTGTCAATTCGTACATGCCTGACATATGGTTCCATCCTTGAATCCATTCATACATTAGACCTTTGAGGTCCACTGCTGAACAAGAGCTTCCCCTAATGAACGAACAGTTACCACATTTGCTATGTTCGTTTCGGACCGCAGTGAGTTGAGATGACACAAAAAGATGCTACTATCCATGGCCTGGATTTCGTCTTTTGGTCACGAAAAGACGAAGTGGTGCTAAGTGGTATTCAAGACAGCAAGACGTCTTGGTTATGAATAATGTTTAAACTTTTACTTTGAAAAAAATAAAACATGTTGTCACCACCGGAAATGCAGGAATGCTTTATAGTGGTCTACAGGTTCCGAAAAAGAAATGGTTGATCACTGTTTAGCTTTCTGTAATGTAGATTTAAACAAAACTTAACTAATGATCAACTATTTCTTTTTCAGAAACTGTAGACCACTATAAAGCATTCCTGCAATAACATATTTACGTAGCTATGTTGTGTTGGTGGTGACGACCACGGTAATAGATTCACAGGCATTATAATCAAAGAAAATGGGTCAATCACTCATGATGTCATTTATTTCTACACTAGACAAGTTAAGCTTAGGTACTATTCCCACGGATGCTGAATACGAATGTTAATCTCATAAAAGGTATTTTTGTTGTAGGTAACCATAATAAACTTTCTTCAGTTTTGTGTTGCATAATGTGCCATTATTCGCTGACGTATATTAATTTACTGCTTTATAATGTTTGTCGTTTTTTACAATGTACAAAAAAAATGTCGCAAATATAATAAGATGTTTTCTTTTGGATCATTGCCTATACTTGAAGCACGGCAATTTTATGATATTTTGATGGATTGTTAATGAAAAACATTAACGTTAATTATAAAGTTTTCAGAATTACATATAACTTTTAAACCAATTGGCTTTTGTACTGCACACTTACTCGTCTGTATCTACCTAAGACTCTATGTAGGTACCTCTACATCGAATATAACTTTTCACGGTATTTAAACATCTGCTAATAAATGATATTTTGTTAGTTACTAATCACTAAATACATAATAAACAACATAATCCATAATACCTACTATAGAAAAAACATCTCAATATCCGATACGAAACAATACGATCAAACTAACAGCGTCATCTATCATTGAATTAAGTATTTTATTTAAATTTAATTGTAGACGGTAAACACGTATTCCTACCTACCATGCTACATTTGGTACGATACGAGACAATTGCCGACAATTATTGGTGCGGAGCGGCGCCAATCGTGATGTCACCAACTCTTGTACGAGTTGCTTTGGGTTCCTTCACATGGAGGTTAAGCCAGCTGGGCAGGGACACTGCTAATGGAGACGAATTATGTACAAGCATGCGTGTTTGTGTATAGGACGTAATACGAAAGTAAAGCGCTTTTAAAATATGAAATGGTGGAGGTAATAGTATATAAATGGTAATACAATTTCCATTTAATAATGAGAATCAATAGAACGGTCAATTTTCACGATGCTTAGGTGTAGATTTAACCTAATCATCTGTGTAAGATTTCCTTATCATCTATGTATGTATTAAGTATATGTATTATGATGCGATTTATCTACACAGAAACATACTTAAGTCAATAAAATCAGTAAATCTTACACCGATTAGGTTAAGGAAAATCTACATTAAATATTCAGAATCTATATTTAATAAACTGTTTATGGGTTGCGATGCCTAATTGCGTTGACTTTGCCATTTAAAATATTTTGCAGTGACCACCAAGGTTCGTGTCTCGGAAGCACAAATAAAACATCTAGTGAAAGGGCATCGTTCGCATCAGCCGAAGCATTTGCATCAATTAGTTAACGTTTTCAGTGTACAATGCAATGAAATTTGATACACGGGATAGTGAGTGGAACACCACCGTCTCGCTATTAATAATTGGCTAAAAGTGCACGACAGCTGAGTTCTTCGTGATTTATTAAAATTAAATTGAACGGATTAACTTTAATTATAAGACGCGTAACGCCTAGCATTTCAATTAAAGAAAACTCCCTAAATATTTCCCACATAGTTTGCCTTGGTGGTAAAGTAATGAACTACATATAACTATGTGTTCAGTTCCCTTGACATAATTAAATATGACATTTATGTGTATACCGTCGGTCAAACAAATTCAGGGCTACATATACAACTCGTAGACATACCACGTAGAAGTACGATGGACATAAGAACCTACACGTAATTTAAAAATTGTTTAGCCATGCAGCTAATAAACTGATTCTTAAAATCTTTGATGATATTTGTATTTTCACTCGTAGGTATACCTATCTAGATCTGGCCCATCGCCAACAAAACCGGTTTCTAAATTAGACGAAAATGCACTGTATCTATTGGTTTATACTTTATAACATTACACGGCGGTCGTTAGTTCGATTGTATGGTCTGGCGTGGTCCGCCAGTCTGGTTATTTAGACTGACTGTATCGATACTCACGTAATACCTACATGACATGTTTATAACATATGTATTTAAATGCCTAACCGATGTACTATACGTTCTACATCACACATAATAAATAGACAAGTCGGAGCAACAATGTTTAGGATTATTTAAACCATGTATTTGGCGAATAAGAATAGCACCTAAATAGGTAGGCCGCTGGTATTAATTTATGCGGTTATTGGGACTATATATTAAATAGGTGGTAGGTATCCAATTAAAACAATATCCTAGTTATTATACAAATCAGGTACACGTATATGGAACCCTAATATTGCATGGGCCCCTAACCTAACCTAGACCTATTGAGAATAATTAAACATCCGCCTCAAAATCAATTAAGTTCATTAAAATGTGAAAAAGTAGCCTGGACAACCAATGGCTGGCCATAACCAACCGTCTTGTGTAGTAAATTCAGAACTAACTTTTAAGATCGAACAAAAATAAGTTATTCAGATGGTGACTGCCCCAGTAGCCGCATTTGGCATCGTGAAAGACATTGCCATACTATAGTGAATTTTATTGTTTTATGACGCTTTTCAATCCCGTTTTGGTTAAAACAAAAGATAATAAATCTAATTAGGTATTCCAACAAACAACGTCTCGCGTAAATCTCAACCTACCTACCTACAAAGTTTGGCTACGTCGGACAGGGTAGGTACATGGAGGAGTGATCGCTAGTGGCAAAATTTCATGCGGGCCTCAGTGTTTTAGAGAGCACGTCATTTGTTAGGTAGCTGTCGTCAAACCTTGTAGCCTGACGGTTTGAAACATCTGGCAAAGCTTGAACACTAGTCCATACCTAGCACCTTCACTGATATGCATTAGAGCAACGTGGTTATGTAGGTACGTGCCTAGCTGTGAAAACTCAAAAAAAATCCGCCAAACCAGCAGAATGATATATCAAATATTCGAGCATCAGAATCGCACTCTTTGAAAATAAGTAGCTATAGAATACCGAAATATTTGAAATCTGACGTATTTCCTTGATGTGTGGGTACAACATGCCCGCAATTAGGCTGTTCCCACGCTTACCGACGAATGATTATCAAACTTAATTTATATTTTACAGTTCATGCATGCAGATCACTGATGGTAGGTAAGTAAGTAAGTATCAGTTACTATACCTAAATGTTACTATAATATAGATTTGACCGTTGAAATCTTTCGTAAATGCTTTATTACTATTGAAGACTTTGAGATTAGACTATCACTTGACACTCTCTTTTCCACACGATTGTTAAAAGCTTAAAAACCAGAAATTGGTGAAGTATTGCTATCTCCTAAGTCGAAGGACATCATAATTATATCAAAGGAAAGAATAAATAAGGATATTTAATACGGATAAAGGATAATTTAAATTTCCGTTCTTGGTCTGGATGTGTGTCCTTGTCTTGTGTTGTCCATCGCACCCACGACACAGGAGAAAATCCTACTGTGGGGCTATGAGTGTGAAGCGTTATTTATTTATTTATTTATACAGACATTCAAAAAGTTAAATATATAATTTTGACAAAATAATAAAATAAATATTAAACACTCCTGATTATAGTTCTTTACGAATGTATGTCTTTATAATTGTTACTTGTTATTTATAGTTGCTTTATGTTGTTATTACAATAATTTGAATTTTCCCGGTTTTGTTATTATGGTTGTCAAAAAATGAATATAATCCAATTTGCTACATCTTCCAATCATTCCTCTAAGCATATTGCCGTTATTCCATATTTACAAAATATTTGCATAATATTATGCAAACGACAGCACCGATACTGCTAATAGCTACACAAATAATTTATTATGTTAAGCCAAGTCTGGCCCCGTCTTTAGTTTATATATTAAGAGGCATCCTCACGAGCTGATTTGATCGGTCAATTTGAGCGACGATTAAATCAATATTGAAATAGGCTGAATTTGCGTTCATGCCATACAATTTATTGTCAACGTAGTCCACAGAGTACAAAAGCGTGGACTTCATAATTATTAGAAGTACTTGATGTGAATTTCATATCGCGATTGTCTCATGTAGATGTCATGATTCATTTCAGAAGGCTTTTATTATGTTTTTATAATTCAAAATCTTAATGCTTAACTAATTTTTCATTTTTCTATTTTGACGTACATTTCAATATCCGTAATGAAGCGTTTCATACGGGTTAACTGAATTTGTTGATTAGAATGAACGCCTGTCCACATACTAGAGAAAAACAACTAACTTCTACAGAGTTGCAAACTCTAATAAAAGGACGCGCCACAGTGACAACAATCAGTTTGACCCATTAAATCAACCTGTGTGGTATTGCCTTAAATTACATATGAGCATACTTTTTACTTAAATTTTTAGTCTGTAGTTTACAAACAGATAATTTATATATTTAACTTTAAGGTATATTTAGAACTAAAACAATAAATTTGTTTTTATTCAAAGCTATTAAGTAATATATTTTTAATTTCAACTAAATAAAATAAAATTACAATTACAATTCAATTCAACTATGTTATCATTAAATTTTATAAAATCTTTGTTTAAATCCAAACAATCATAGAAAATTTTGTCTATAAATGCAGCCATTCTATATTATTATTGGTTGTGTCAGTTATCGCTTATTTCTAATTGGTGCATACTAATAAAGGTTCATAAGTTGCCAATAAGCAATTAGATTGTACACGGAACTTACCATGTGCTAACATGGCGAATTTTCTTGATCATCAACATCATTCAATGCAAGTCGAATGACTATTGCGTGATTGTTATGGGAATTTTATGTGAAAGTGTTCGATTTTTTATTTTTGATCCGTTTTTACTGTTTGGTACGCTGTGAAACAACTGATACCCGAAAATGAGCGTCGATGCCTACGGTCCGAGTTCCCAAACGCTCACATTCTTAGATACGGAGGAGGCCGATCTTATCGGAGCGGATACTCAAGGATCCGAGTTTGAATTCACGGATTTTACGTTACCATCGCAGAGCCAGACCCAGGCGTCGCAACACGACCATGGCTTGAGCAGTTCCAACCAGGTAAACAGTTTACCCTTGTTATGTGTAATTGTGTTTGCATAACCTCATTATAAACTACGTACTTAGTTGACATTTACGAATATTTCAGGTGAACGGCTTAGGACGTTCCGATCTACACTCAAAGGTATCTAGTGTAGCAAATGCCATCGCCGAGTTGCAATTCGAGGAGGAAGATGAGGCATTGTACAGCAGCAAGGAGTTGCCTGAGCACGCTTGCAAGTACTGCGGGATCCATGACCCTGCCACTGTCGTTATGTGCAACATTTGCAACAAGTGGTATGTACACAACTGATTGTTCTTGTATATAACTTATGTGTTGTAAATGGCAAACAGCGCATACTTATCTACCAGATGTTTACTACCTTGCAGTAGCTCATTGATAATTCTCATCCAATTATAATAAGGCAGTATACTTAGCTGCGAGAACTAAATTAAAAACCGTCATCCAAAGATGTATGTAAGTTGGCATGCAATTTAACTAGAACATATCAGTATAAAGTTGATATGATATAACAGAAATGGCTCTGTTGCTACACAAGCACACACAGTGCTGTTGTATTTAATCATTTGAGTTTTTGCAATTTCAAATATGTGTAACGTATATAATGCTTTATTTATGACGATGATTGTAGGGCGAAGTAATAAAAAAATGAAAAAATTACTATTAACAAAATAAACTAATTCTCGCCTGAACATAGGTTTATTATTCCACAAAATATTTTCTCAAATTTATCCTTCAAATCTAGAATGACAATAGGACATTTATAAATAAGAAAAAGAAATATAACTTAAAATAATATTATAATATAATAAGATTTGAACCTTTACACATTTATAAATTTTTCCTTCTACTTTGTCATTTCCTGTTATTTCAAATGCCTACAAAGATAACTTGGTTTTAGGTTTTGCAATGGGCGTGGTAACACCTCTGGGTCCCACATAATTAACCATCTGGTTAGGGCCAAGCATAAGGAGGCAGCATTGCACCGGGATGGCCCTTTGGGAGAAACTTTGCTGGAGTGCTACTCATGTGGCGCTCGCAATGTCTTTGTTCTTGGCTTCATACCTGCCAAGGCTGATTCTGTCGTCGTCCTGCTTTGCCGGTAAGATATCTTACACCATGATTAACAAACTTGTGTAATATTTTTGTATCTATACACAAATAAAATTGAAGTGTCTGTTTGTGATTTCAAAATAACAACTTTTTGCTCAATACATATGAAAGTATACGTATAACATAAATATATACATGCTATACCTATGACATAAATGCAATTATAAAAATTGTTGTCTGGATGAGGTAATCTTCTAAACGGCTGGACAGATTTCCCCGGGTCTTCCACTGTTTGTCTAAGGTGTAAAATAGGCTACTTTAATTTAAAAAAAAAGAATAAGCGCGAGTGCCACGCGCATGCATACCCCTTCATGGGAGAAGAGGATTTCAGTTATGTTTAAATATGTATTCCTTTTTACTTTTTAAACACAGGTGAAACCGTGGGGATCAACTAGTTTTGAAATAAAAATGAAACTCATTTAAATTCATAAATATAAATAAAAATAAAACATAAATATGATTTAAACTGTTTTTTTAACTGTATGTAGATGTATAAAACAAGTATTCTAAGTGGGTACTGCCACCAATTGACGTTTATATTCAAGTTGGATAAGATAGAAGTTCTACCTGAGCACCTGTCAAAGTAGCAATCCCCTGAGGACTAAGTTTGAATCACTCGGATTACTGTTTCATGGAATAAGGATGATAATTGATCATGTACATTATTTTGTTTTTATTCACAGACAGCCATGCGCAGCTCAAAGTTCTCTAAAGGATATGAATTGGGATCAGGAACAATGGAAACCCCTTATTTGTAAATATATATTTTATTTGTTACGCTTTTGCATGAAAAGTCATGTTATATTTTAAACACGATTAACCTCATTAATTATTCAGCATGTATTTTAATGATATGTAAATGTTTATGTCGCAAGAAGTGAAAAGGTCAACTTATTCTGTTTAAAGCTTGTGTTTGTGCAACTGCTTCAGTCACTGTATGAACTTGTATAAATAAATAAATAAATAAATAACTAATAATAATAAATATGAACTGATAAAAAGAGTATGATTCTTAACAGTTTGTAGCATGTTGCGAAATTATTAAATTTTATCATCCAATCTGACACATAATTACATATTAATATTATAATGTCGTGTGTTATATTTATAAACATATTGATGTAAACGTCATCACCATTAATAAGAAACTAAAAATTACATCTAATATCATGTATCACTTGTAAGTGGAAACTTGGCGCATCTATGTAGTTGCTATGTGATGGTGACTGTATACATTTTCTTTTATATATTATACATAAATAAAAATAAGCTTTGCAATGCAGAGCGATGTAGGGTAATGTCTTGTCAGTACTATCGAGTCAAACCTAAAAATTTGTGCTGAGTGCCTGAGTAATTGATATCTGTGTGTTTCTATGTAGTATTTCATGGCACCTATGCTTTAATACAAGTGATGCTTGTGTTTTTAAATGTTGAAAGCTTAAAAGCGATTATATTAAATTTCAGCTGACCGTGCATTCTTATCTTGGTTGGTGAAGGTTCCATCGGAGGCAGAGCAAATGAGAGCTCGTCAGGTAAGGGCCAATGTGACTTTTAGTTTAGGATTGTAATATTGATTAAAAATAGTTTGTTCATGTATATTTAATTTAAAGCAGTTATTTTTGTTTAGGAACACCTTAGTAATATTTGAATTACTTTATATTCCACAGGTAACCCCTCAACAAATTGGCCGCCTTGAAGAACTTTGGCGCGACAATGTGGATGCAACCTTCCAGGACCTAGAAAAGCCTGGTGTTGATGAGGAACCCCATCAGGTATTGTTGAGGTATGTTCCTTTTATTACCTGTAGAGAATTAAGATTATATTTCAACAAGTTTGTAATGTATTTGGCTCTTGAATATTTACTTTAAAATACCAGCATTTACTTTACATTGCCCGCCACCTACATCTGTTTCAATAATTACACAAGTAATATACCTTATTAAAAAGCATATACCAGTATTTGATGTTTTCATTCTATCATCAATCGTTAATTTTATACCCTCAGATAAATAAAATAGGTAGATTGCTCACCGCCTTGTATTTGAGTGAAGCCAAAAAAAAACACGCTACTTTCATGTATTTATATGCACACACACAAAACTAGTGTGGTTTCATGTCAGCACCTTTGTATATTTACCCTCACATAAACATTTTTATAGGCCGATCATTTTAAAAATGGCATCATTTTTTTGTTAGGAATGATGGATCTACCTACTTTATTTTTCTGAGTTTATACTACTAAATATCTATTTCACTTTATTCTCAATTTAAAAATTTACAGATATGAGGATGGATTCCAGTACCAAAACATATTTGGGCCACTTGTAAAACTGGAAGCGGATTATGATAAGAGGCTTAAAGAGTCACAGACCCAGGAAGGAATTGAAGTGCGCTGGGACGTAGGCCTCAACAAGAAGACTATTGCCTACTTCACTTTGGCCAAAACTGATAGTGACATGAAACTGATGCATGGAGATGAGTTGAGACTGAGGTATGTAAATTGAAGCATTTTATTTGCTTGTAGGCTTTCTTTTGTTATATAACAATATTTATTATGTGTTAGTCATTAATCACATGGAAATGTGCTGCGCCACCAAATAATTAACCATTACCATTTTATCATTACATTTTTTTTTTCATTTAACAAAGTAAAATGCAGTCCACCTTATCAGGACAGTAGTTGACTATCCATGAACACTTATTGTTAACTTCATGAAGAATGGGTTTATCTAAATAACAGAAGCTAATTCTGAGGATTTTAAAATGGTCCTCGTTCTAAATGAGCCTTCAACCACAGCCTTCACTCCAGAAATAGGTGTGCCAGTGGTACAAGTTGTACCAGTCATATGTTTCACCACTTGACAAAGTGGTCCTCCTCAACCCATTATCTTGCCACTGCTGGGCACGGGTTTCCTCACATAGTAAGAGAGATTTAGGCCTTAGTCTACCATGCTGGCCAAGTGTGAATTCGTAGACTTCACGCACCCTCGAGACCCTTTTTTTTAAGAACTCAGTTGTGCAAGGTTTTCACAGGATGTTTTCCTTCACTGTTAAAGCAAGTGATAAATTATTTTAATATACACATAAATCACAGATTTGATTGCCTGCCATCATGCCTGGAATTTGAAACTCAGACCCACCGTTTGAGAGGCCAAGATTCAACCATTGAGCTATCACTGCACTATCTTTCCTGACAAATTTGTTAAACTATGTTACAGATATGTAGGGGAGCTGCACAAGGCGTGGTCTGGCGTAGGCCACGTGATCAAGGTTCCGGACAACTACGGCGACGACGTTGGCCTGGAGCTCAAGAGCGGTGCCGGCGCTCCCCTCGACTGCACTTCCAACTTCGTTGTCGACTTTATCTGGAAGAGCACTTCTTTTGACAGGTTAGTATTGTTATTGTGAATAGGTATTGGTATCAATATGTAATTTAGTTTCAACCAATATTTAAAATGATTGAATAAAATGATACAATTAGTTGACTTCAAAGCTGTCAATATAGCAATTTAAAATTTAGACAAAAATTCTCATTAGCAATTTATGATCTATGTGCTATTCTTATTAGCATTTTATTTAAGTTTATGTAAATTTTTATTTACCCAATTAGTAAAAGTTTTTAAAATCAATATGCTAGAGTAATTTGAAGAACAGTATTTAATAACTCATTTCATTATAAAAACCAAGACTATAGATATTATCATTGTAGTGCCAAGAGTACAGAGCTACATTTGATGAGATGGTCAAATGATGATAAAGGAATCCATATAACTACTTGCTAAACTAGTGAGCTTAAGTGTCACCACAATCATTCATATTTAATAGTGATAACTCAATCAGGTTTGTTTAACAGTCCAGGGGGAATATAATGTTATTCATCTAAATCATTTTTAATATGTCTTACCATCAACATTCAATAAATATTTGGTTTATTTCAGAATGCAACTGGCTCTCCGTAAGTTTGCTGTGGATGATTCATCTGTGTCCGGATACATTTACCGTCGCCTCTTAGGCCATGAAGTCGAGGAAGTGCTGTTTCGCGTCCATCTGCCGAAACACTTCAGCGCGCCCAATTTGCCTGATTTGAATCGCTCTCAGGTAACCTTAACTATCAATATCCTATTTTTCAGCACTGTTCTGAGATATAAGGAACTTAACAGTTGTATGGCATATTCCACTACAACCATGTTATGCATAAGAAATGACTATTGTAATTCTTTTGTTATAGGTATATGCCGTGAAGCATGCTCTTCAGCGTCCACTCTCTCTTATCCAGGGGCCTCCTGGTACAGGCAAAACTGTTACATCAGCAACAATTGTCTATCAACTAGTTAGACAAAATGGAGGCCCCGTGCTTGTCTGCGCACCATCCAACACTGCTGTAGATCAGCTCACTGAGAAAATACACAGAACAGGACTCAAAGTCGTGCGTCTTTGTGCAAAATCCCGTGAAGCTATGGAATCTTCAGTGTCATTTTTGGCACTACATGAACAAGCACGTGCTTTAGGCTCTGCGGACAGTGAGTTGAGGAAATTGACCAGGTTGAAGGAAGAAGCAGGAGAGCTTTCCGCTGCTGATGAGAGGAGATATCGAGCGCTGCGTCGTGCTGCTGAACGCCGCCTCCTAGACGCTGCCGACGTGGTCTGTACTACCTGTGTGGGCGCCGGAGATCCGAGAGTGGCCCGCATGCGTTTCCAATCCATCCTCATTGATGAGGGCATGCAATCAACTGAGCCAGAATGCATGGTTCCAGTAGTTTTGGGAGCGAGACAACTAATTCTCGTCGGCGACCACTGTCAATTAGGACCCGTAGTGATGTGCAAAAAGGCCGCCAAAGCTGGGCTCAGTCAGAGCCTCTTCGAGAGGCTTGTCGTCCTTGGAATCCGTCCATTCCGCCTTGAGGTGCAATATCGTATGCACCCAGAACTTTCGCGTTTTCCTTCAGATTTTTTCTATGAAGGTTCACTGCAAAACGGCGTGAGCGCAGAAGAAAGACGCCTAGCTAAAATTGACTTTCCTTGGCCGAGGCCGGACAGGCCTATGTTTTTCTATGTCACCCAAGGTCAAGAGGAGATTGCTGGATCAGGCACATCTTACTTGAACAGAACCGAAGCTGCAAATGTTGAAAAGCTGACTACCCGCTTTTTAAAGGCCGGCGTACGCCCCGAACAGATCGGTATCATAACACCCTACGAAGGTCAACGTTCGTATTTAGTGCAGCACATGCAATATCAAGGTAGCCTGCACGCTAAACTTTATCAAGAAATAGAGGTCGCGAGCGTTGACGCGTTTCAAGGCAGGGAAAAAGACATAATAATCATGTCCTGCGTTCGATCCAACGAACATCAAGGCATCGGCTTCCTCAGCGATCCGCGACGCCTGAACGTGGCCCTGACGCGCGCGAAATACGGCCTCATCGTAGTCGGCAACCCGAAGGTGCTGAGCAAGCAACCGCTGTGGAACCACCTCCTCGCGTTTTACAAGGAGCGCCGCGTGCTAACCGAGGGTCCCCTGTCCAACCTGAAGGAGTCGGCGATCCAGTTCGCGAAACCGAAGAAGCTGATAAACGCCCAGAACCCGGGATCGCACTTCATGTCGACGTCGATGTTCGACGCGCGCGAGGCGATGGTGCCGGGCTCGGTGTACGACCGCGCGCGGCCGCTGCGCGACCCGCTGGCGTACGTGGGCCCCGAGCGCGCGGCGCTGCTGCACGCGCCGGTGCCGGCCGCCGC
>DWPV01004854.1:0-13071 GCA_018251915.1 Urbanus proteus proteus
ATCACCCTCGCTTCGCTCGGGCGCTAACTTCACGCCGTGCCGTAATAGGCAACATAGGTCACCCGTATCGTAATGTATTATTATAATTACATTACCAACAATACAAATTACCTTTTTTTAAATGAGCACTTATGTATATAGGTATGTATGTAACTATTACGTCATAACGTATCTACGTGGATAAATTAAATTTATTTGTAATCAATAATGCAATTATTGTCATCCAAAGTATTCTCGACGTAGCACATATATTTTGTTGACAAAAGGTAAAGTTAAAGTGTCTCACCCTTTTCTTTAATTTTTCTCCGAGGAACGTCCTGAAGATGGCATATGCCGTTTCGAGGCCCGGCGGCGTGTTCAACAGGTGTATACTCTTTAACCGCAACGGGATCGCCTTTTCAAAACACGTTATGATCTTCTTAGCTAGTGTTGGGGTCCACTGACTCACGAGTCCCATACCTATTCCTTTAATGTCGACTAGGGTCTCCTGTCAAGAAATTGATAGTAATATTTTAAAATAATTTAAATGGAACGTGAACGTAATAGCTAAATCGATCAATGGTTCTCTGATTATACTGATATGTAGATTCGATTATGGACTGATGATCGACCTAATGATCGTATGGATACACCCTGAGAATTTTCATGCTCATCAAAACAATAAGGGTGAATAATTGTACAAAGATATAATAGAGCAAAAAACCATCTGGTGTTTTAATAACCATCGCCAGTGTATCTACACTAGCGATATCTGCAGCACATCTGCATCAACTATTAAAACAGGCACGACTGTTAGGCCCGTCATAAACGGACTGTTCGGACAATTACCCTGTTATCAACATACACGGACCGCTCTTGCAGTCAAAGTCAACAGCTGGAGGCTGCCATTGGTAACTGATCGAGCAGTTAGTATTTCAATTTTAATTCAAATCAGTGCGCATCGTGGAATGAAGAGCGCGGACGGAGGTAACTGCGGGAGAGCAGTCGACAGTTCCGGCAGTCAGTGTATGCCTGGCAACTGCTTGACCGCTCGATAAAATGCCAACTGCCCGAAGCAGTTGCTCGAGCGGTTCGTGTATGTACGTACATAGAAGTCTGAAATTCAATATGCAGTCGCAGCTTGAAGCAGACGATACTGATAGCTTCAAGCTGCTCGTGTATGGCTGGGCTTAGCAATAAAGGGAGGAAGATTTCTATGTGAAATGCATATCTACCTCTCCAGCTACAGTGAAGTTATCATCTTCGAGTAGAAGGATCTCCGTGATCATAAAGGTCATCTTAACTAGATCCGACAAGTGATGTCGTGATGGGTCAATCAGGCCACATCGTACTAAGCACGTACGTGGAGAATCTTCCTTGTTGCAATTTCTTAGTGGTAAAAATACTCTGAAAAATGCATTAAGATTAACATTAGACACATTTCAAACATTTTTAAAATTTGATTTTCAAACTCAAACTTAATAATAAATTTTAACATCTTAATTAAAGAGTCCACACTTACCCCAATTTCAAGAGTTCCTGAATTTTTGGATCCAATGGGTCTCTATTACCATAAAACTCCGGTGTTAGAGTTCGCAGGGTATAAAACAAATCCAATTTTTCTTTACTTCTTTCCAAGCTATATTTACTTCCTCGCAAAAATGCGACTAACATCTGATCCGCTATTAAAATAAAATAAGACAATAAAATTAGTACTTTTGTTCCTACACAATATACTTTGTATGTTTTAAACAAAGAAATTGTATATAGTGACATCTGTACGACTATACCAGAACTACATACAAATGTGTTATTTGTTGTGACAGTACGATACTCAACTGGATTCCATTATGATAAAATAGTTTCACAAGTTGACCACAGATGTCGTTGTTGACAAAAAACATTTAACTATACAAACGCATCCATTTCTAGAGCCCAAATTCAATTTAACTTGATTATTAAATTTAATAAAAAATAACTTACATATATTAACAGACTCCAGGTGAGGCTGTTTTGCTAGCCATGTTCTTAAAGCAGTTATATCATTTTGTAAGCGATTGGGGTCTTCATCTAGTTCTTTTTTTGCTTTTTCTAACAAATGAGGAGGTAGTTGCCGTAACTTCATGTTTTGATTTAAAAGTTATCACCGTATCTCGTTAAACAACTCACGTAAATATAGATACCGATAATCTGGGCCGTTTTTAACACAAAACTCTTAAAAAACAACGAGGTAACGTTTTCAAATCAGTAAGTACTTTTCCGTTTGAAACATGAAGTGTGTTAATTCAACCGCGGACTCAGGTAACTACCAAATTGAACAAAAACGAGGTTAAGAGCACTATTTCGTCACTAATTTACACCACGGTTCCGATTAGACAAAGTAATGATAATGGCAAAACAATTGACTGAATATTGGAATGAAACCTCAGCACGACTGCGTCTTCATTGTAGGTATCGACGAATAACTAAAAACGTTTTGCCTCTTTACACACTCATACAAACGAGAGTTCGTGCTAATATAATTATGAAATGTTTTATTAACTCCATTGTAACTAATTAGCTTATCTTACTGTTTATTTACAAACCTTGTGATTTTAAATGATTAAATAAAACAATTTATAAATAATGTTAGTTTTTTAAATATAATAAAATAAAATAAAATATGTCCGGCATACATGAAACGGACGTTCGTTCGTTCTTTCAAGCGTTCCGGTGAAATGGTAATAAAAAATGGTAAATATTCTCAATCTATGAGTACTATTAAGTATACCTACTTTTAAATATTTTTTGTTATTGAACAGAAGGCACCCGAGGGTCGCTAGAAAAAATAAAAATCAGACTTGTCCATATTTTGATAAATCTAAATTGAAAAAATTCCTAGGCATGTGAAGAAACTGTAATAATACTCTTTATGGGTTAAAAATATTTTTTCTATATAAAATACTTATTAATAAATAGATTTTAATATTGGCACCAAGATAATGTTTTCAGATCCTTCGATACTTTTACTTACACGCATTCTAGACACCTAGCTAAGGAAATAGAAAACTATAATCATCTTAGGGCTAATAGACTAATGAAAAGCTTTACAGAAGTCGTTATATTGAACATTAAAAATATAAAATTTCTTATTGTTATTAAATGTCATCTTAGTATTTTCAGCATATAGATTTTAAATTGATAATTGAGATATTTTCTAACATTATTATGTAGTTAAATATTTGTCGAGTTAATACCGCCAGTATTGAACCGTTATATGGATGGAGTGATAACTTTCCACTTTTATAATGCACTCAATTGATAAGATAGCGCTCTTCCCTACTCGGCTCTATATCTCGCACGTGAAATTTATGTTTGACCTTAGAATGCTTAATAGGACAGATAAGGCCTGCTAATAAAGGGATATATAGCATAAATATGATTACAAAATGTAGTTTCGACTTTTTTTTTTCTTTTACAGCTTTGAGTAAAGTTCCAGCCTCTTTCCATTGGAAAATCTTTTAAATAAAGTTTACTTTTCTACGTTAAACTCTAACAAATAGGTATTGCTAAAATAGCTCCGTTATTAAAAAAGGAGGAAAAGACCTTGTTGCATTAGGTAGTTATGTTGAAAATATTTTTCTATTTTCTATCCTATTTTTATCTCGATCAGATTTAATACTCGTGGGTATGACGTCAAAAGTGTGTGCTAGGACAAAAGTCACAGTCTTATTTACTGAGTCATACAATTTTTACACAATATTTACCGGAGATACGAATATCAAGATAACGATTCGTTTGGCGAACAGTTTGGCAATAGACCCAATTTTTATTCCCTGACAATAATCTATCTGATAAGTTTAACCTAATGATTACGACCAAACGTTTGTCTTTATTGGTGCACGTCATACTGATAACGTGTTAGTTGATAATACCATGTATGTCTCACCCACACTTCACATCAGTATATAATTTAAATGTAGGTAGATTCTTAGATTTTCGTACTAAAAGGCTAAAAATCGATCCCTATTACTAAGCTTCCCTGCTATCCTGTCCGATAAACAACCAATACTAAAATCTCATTTATCTGAGAGATAAAGGTTAAAACAGACTTCCCCATACAAAAACCGGTATTTTTAAGTTTATCTACAGAACCAAAATGGATAGATAGTTTAAATTATCTCAATATATGGACTGCTGTAGTTAGTTAAATATAGTCATAAACACACAAAAATACAAAAGTTGATTTGGTGGTAAGAAAAACTTTGTGTGCAAATTCAACTCACACTGACAATTATTATACATAAACCATAACCGCACTTATTACGGTTCATTAGTGGAATGCCTCATTACGAGTACGTGGGAAATTACCAGGTAAAATAACAAAACAACAAGGATGGTTGAACATTTTTAGAAATTCATAAGGTAACATTACTTTATATTGTTAATGTAAAATAATTTTATGATATTGCACAATGTTTCAATAAATACTCATAAAGTACGTAATATAATATTACTATTAATATAATAATTTATATTTATTGTTAATCATTAACATAGTATAAAACAAAGTCGCTTTCTATGTCCCTATATCTCTATGTATGCTTAAAACTTTAAAACTACGCAACGGATTTTGATGCGGTTTTTTTAATGTGTATAATGATTCAAGAGTAAGATTTATATGTAATTTAAAGCGTGCGAAGCCGCGGGCAAATACTAGTATTATATAAAAACATGAAATGGCAGTCTTAAGAAATACTATAATGGCAGATCCACACTACCGCTGTGTTGGCGGGCTCGTTATGTGAATTAGTCGCGCTTAATCGCGGACTCGTGTCGTTCTGGATCAGCGAACAGCTGTTATTTATTGCGAAGACTTTCTTAAATTGAACGGTGTTTGTACATAGATACAATGTTGATTTGAACGCATTAAAATACTTTGCATTCGCTCTACATGATAAAATTGCTTTGTGTAGTCAGATGAACTTGGTAAATACTTGTATGAAGAGAGATAGATAAAATTCGACAATCATATTTGTTAATAAATTATGTTGTATTACGGTTTAAATAAAAATACTTAGTTTATAAAGTACGAAATATTCGTATATTGTTATATTTATTGATTACTTAAAAATTTCATAAAATCAATAAGATAGACATGAATATGTCTTCCAACTAAACATAATTGTTAATGGGATTTTTTTTTAATATGCAGTTAGAAATACGTATTGTATTTTCATAATTGGATGAGTACTGGGCTTCATTATGATAAATGTGAATAAATACTATTACAATTAAAATTAACACAAAAATATTATGTAGTAATATAAAAGTAGTATAAAATAAATAGTATGTATTAGATAAATCAACACTATTTAAACATATATTTTTAATTTTCAGTTAAAGTCAACGAGGATAGAAGATAAAATTATTGCCCAAAAACATTTACACATATTGTGATTCTATGATTATATTGAGAACGAACCACTATATCTATTTTTAGCACGTTAGCAATTTGGTCGTACATCTAGATTACATCCAGGATACAATAAATCGGCGTTTACTACTTCAGTTAGTCGCACTAAACTAGTGTCGATGACATTTTTATTAGAACTACCAGTTCTGCCTTCGCATCTACACCCACTTGGAGGCTATCTGGCGTAAAATATCTAGCTAAGGAGAACGCAGCAAAAAGATATTGGCGGAGGAAATTATGAATGTCGTTATGAAGAATTTGTTGGCGTATTTTGTTAGGCATGCGTGATTAAGCTTCCTTCACGCGTGGCAACAAAGTGTGTGGTGTATATTAAATTAGTCTTACTTGTTTAGACTTCTTATAGTTGTCAATTCGTTGTATGCTACATCTAGTAAATTAGGTACTTTATAGACGTTATTTAAATCAAGTGAAAGTTCTTTTAATTGAGCTAAATTACAACAAGGAAAAAATTTAACAATATAGGCTCGTGGTTCAAGTAATAATAAAAAAGTGTTATAAATTCTATTAACACTTTTGCTTGTATTTTTAGGTTTTAATCAAATACAAGTGGGTAAAGAAAATTATTTCGTTAAGTCGAAGTTGTTTAATAACAAGAATACTATCAAAACGCCACCCTTCTGAAAGCCTTTTTATTACTCACGCATGATTAAGATCGTACATATCGTTATCAGGTGTGTTGGCATTGCGATCTGTTAATTTAAACAACATGTTATTTTTTATTACCAGCTATTTTTCAACGCTTTTAAAATATCTGGCTTTTTTGTAAATTGTTATTGTAATAAACGTGATTTTTGTTTCACGTATACATGTTAAATGCAAGTTTTTATAAGCTTCTACAAGCGTGGAACAATATTGTTCCACGCTTGTAGAAGCTTAACAATAGATGTTATATTAGTATTAAGTCAAATACTAATGATACGTTTTTATGACATTAGATAGAATTTATTTGAAGGTTAAACCCCCTGGAAAAAGGATTATATCCCCTTAAACATTACCCGTAACAGTGAAAATGATGATAAATCTAACAGTCAGCATGTTTTAATCACCTCCATTTCATTTAGGCATTGTGTTAAACTAAGAGTAGTTACCACCAAATGGACTGCACGGTCGATTTCCACGCAATTTTAATAAAAAGGCAAGAACTAACAAATGAGGTTGCACTAGATTGATCATTCATGACAGTATAAAGAATTTGTTTGTGAACTCTTTATCATTAGACACGCGTGATTAAGCCGCGCGCACGCGTCGCTACCTACCGTGACCATATACAGATCCATGTGTAACACTCTCGTTGAGTTTTTCACAGCGAGCGGTAACATTTGTTGCCATAAGATTTTTTGTAATGTTACAAACCTTTGTCTATTTATCTTAATCAGTAGATGACTTTAATTAGCGTTTATTTACGTTACCTGTCGCCTGCACAAAAAACTCTATTTCTTGGCTGCTTAACTCAGTGAGGCCTTGCGTAGTTTGTCAGAGTATGTCTAGTCAGAGTTTAGTTTGCTACAAATTATTCGTTAGAGACAATTCCGATATTCAATTAAGTGTAAGGACTCGAGTATGTCTGGCTTAAAAGAAAACCTTTGTTAATTTTTATAGTTTTCTTATGTTTGTTAAAATAAGTCGCATTGCAAGCAATGGTTACTTATGACTAAAATATGCTTATAATATTTAGCTCCCTATTTTTTAAACTAAAATAAAATAGCGAGCAATATAAGCAGAAGTTGAAAACTCAATATATAATTAAAATAATTCTAACGTGAATTTAATATTCAATTATTCATGTTCCAAATCAACACGCGTTTTATGTGCATTCACGTTCACCGAGAGTGTGTAGAACCCGTATGCAATTTGTACGATTGAAGCCACCGTGACGTTATCACCTGTGATGGCGTGTTTATGCGTGACGTGTAGCCCTCGATGTTAACGACCCTCGTTACATTTGAATGAAAGTGGACTGGATGGACGACAGACTTCCTAATTCCTACCGGTGTTTGTAATGTGACGGTTAGAAATCTTGCATATTTGTTGTTGTTTGATAAGAAAAATGAAAATATATTTGTTGGATAGGAAATCGTTTTGAAATCAGTGAGTTATTTCATTAACATTAGACCTTTTGAAATCATTTTTTGAAACACATTTTAAAAATGTCTATCTAAACAAATAAATAAAATTGAAGTGTCTGTTTGTGATTTCAAAATAACATTTTTTTACTTAATGCGTATGAAAGTATACACGATACCTATTACGAAAATGCAATTAAATTTCTTTTGTATGTCTGTTTGGCTGAGCTAATCTTCTAGACGGCTAGACTGATTTTGAAGGGACTTTCACTGGAAGATAGTTAAAGGTCTAAGGCGTAACATAGGCTACTTTAATTTTTGAAAAACACAATATCGCGCGCTCCACACGCACGCGCGCGATGTCTCGGGAGCACTGATCAGTTCCTTACTGCTGCTGTAACTCTTATTGTGCTGATTATTTTTTTTCCAACGAAAGGTAGGCATGAAATGCTCCAGAATGTACGCATTCTACGAAGCTAATTTAATGCGTAATGGCGAGATGTTACATACATAAACATATGTATGTATAGCGGCATATATTATTCAGTCTATTAATTCTAAAACCATATCAGCTGATTAATTATTCATTCAATCATATATAGATGTATTACGCTCTGTCTTAATGTGTATGTATATCATAACATTGACATGATGATTGATTGGCTATGATTGAATTACACTTGAATATAAAATCAATTACTGTGATTTGAAAAAATATCAATCAATCAATCAAGAAATAAATTATTTCAGTTTCGATAAAAATTTGATATCAGCGCTGTATGCAATAATGTTTTATTTAGCTTTAGTTCGTGGAATAGTAGATCATTAGATATTGAGTTGAAATGTCTGTAGCATCCAATTATCATTTTGCGGTCAAGTAAAATGTATGTCTAGACTACAACTTACTACTTTATGCTAGACGGGCTAAATAACTCGGAAAGACACCAACATAAATTTAAATTGGTTAAAAATAAAATAAAATAACTTTTCTGGTTATGTAGTAACCAACCTAGTAATTATTTTGCTTATTTTAAAGACGTTTACATTATATGATCATTCTGCATCCTTCGTGATTCGAATCTGACGGTACCTCCGCCATACCTATTTCTGCCTCATAACAGCAGTGTTTAATGCTGCTATGTTCTGGTTTGAAGGGCGTGGTAAGAAAGACATATTTATCTGAGGCATTCCAACTTAGTCCTCAAGGTTAGCAACGCAGCTGTGGACTACCTCAGGTAAGACGATCTTACCTGGGGTTGGTTACAGATGGTCCATGAGCAGCAGTGGCCACTTACCGTCAGGTAAACTACGTGCTCTGATACCTCCATCATGTAAAAAAATTAATTCATTCTTTAAACGAATTGAAGTATATTCGTTTACGTACTCACACTTAATACTTAGGTACATGACATTGACACACATGGGTAGTTAGTACATATGTACAATACATTCAACTTCAATATCTTGTTTTCCTGTTTAGCTAAGAATCCTTCGGGAGTTCAGTTTTATTTAACTAGAGTCTCGTAGCAGCTGCATGTTATCTTTGACTCGAGATAAGATCAACGTTTGCTCGAGAATTCTTTGAAAAGCGCAGCGCGCTTTGATTTCGCTTCGTTACGGATATTTTTGAAATTTGTTTCTGCTTGTTTATTTATTTAGATTGGATTTGATACTGGTAAATCGCTAGTATAGATAGATTACATTTTTTAAAGGTGGTAGAACGCGTTGTAGTGCGACTACAACAGCACCAAAACTACACCTGTTTCTATTTTATAACAGCAGTGTTAGACACTGTACTCCTTTCAGAAAAAGAAAGCTTTCAGAGACATGCCAATTACGTATTGAAAGAGTCGCCTTTGAGAGCTTTTATTCCCATTTATTAGAACCCTTTTGAGGCTTGAAGAGTCTTCTTTCGCAACTTATTAGTTCTGTAGTCCTCAGGTATACACTATTGTGTGTGATAGTACCTGAGGTAGGTATAGCAGTGGTACCTCACCATCAAACTGTACTCGTTCTACCATTTGACAAATACGTAGATAACATCGAAAAATCAGTAACTTTTAATAATATCGGAGTGGTTATAAAAGTTTAGTATTTTAATCGCTGTTCGAGTATTATATTTTGAAACTACGCGATCATTAGTGTTATAAAATGGTGCATGAAAAAGTTTTTCAATGAAAAACAATCTAATGAAGTATAGAGCTTAATGGCTGATATATGTATAATAGAATAATATACTGCTTTTTATATTGAGGACAAGAATAATTATAATAATTATAGGTATTGTCTTAAAAACAAAAAACCCGATTGTTTAACAACTCTTATTTAAGTTTTCAGGAACTATGTTTAAAAAATATAATCTATGTCACTATGATAATTGAGATGAATCCAACGACACCTCATATGTTAAAATCCGTCAAGCGGTTTGGGCTGTAGGGCGTGCTAAACAAATAGCCATGCATGCACGCTCGAAAATAATTACCCTTCTTCTGACGTAGTTGTAAAAAAGCTGGTCCTATATCTGTCATTAATCAGAAGTGCTTGTATGTGTGCAGCTTAAAGGAAATCTAAAGCGAACTATTCGGGCAAACGAAACGTTTCAACTTAATCCTTAGAGTGCGCGAGGATGTGTTACGTTCGTTGAGGTAGAATTTCAATTATTAGGGTCGCTTCGGTTAGGGACTGAGTTGGAACGTTTTAAGAAATAGATGGGCCTTACCACATCCAAAATATACATACTGTTACTAGACGGTAAACACATTTGTAATAAAACATAACTGCTTGATGTGGTAAAGGAGACATACTTATTCGAGCCGTTCCAACTTAATCGTCAGGGGTACCAACGCATTTGTGACTAACCTTAAGTATGACTGGTCTACTCTGGGGTTGATTACAAATGTCTCTAAGCGGCAGTGGCCACTTTCCATCAGGTAGACTGCATTTTCGTTTGCTACTCCATATTGTAAAGACAATGTGCCATAAGGAGTATTGTTGCAACCAGGAAATCATGGTAAAAATCTCGACTTCTTGAGAGCCTCGAATTTAAAAATAAGATGCGCATAAAAAATTATTACTAGTTTTAACAGTGCAGAAAAGTGTTAAAAACTTGAACGTACATTCCTAAACACCTAAATGTTTAAATTTAAAGAGTTAAAACTTAAAAGAGTTTTTATAATTGTGTGAAGTCTATCACTCCGCATTTGACTTGAATATATGTGTGTACTCATCGTAGTATAATATCAAGAGCATACTCGTAACTTTCTTCTGACCTGTGCCCAGTTCCCGTTATTGAAGTTTCCGCGAACTTCAGAGATAATATGCTCATAAAAATTCCAGTTTCATATAAAATTTCTTCAGAAGCTGTTCTGTACACGACGGTGATGCTAATAGCCTCATTACCGTGCAGAAACGGAATGCAATAATGGATGTAGTCAGATGTATGTCGGGTATTAAAGTGTCTAGACGTGAACAAGATATACGCATCGGAGAATTAACAACTTCAAAATTGCGAATATCAATATTATTTTTGTACAGGTGATATTAATGAGATTTTATTTAGAGCTAATACATTTTGTCAATTATTTAAGTCTATTGTATACTAGCTGATCCCCGCGGCTTCACCCGCGTTAAAAAGTAAAAAGGTATACATATCTAAACATAGGTAACATTCCGCGCTCCCGCGAGCGGGCACGCATGCGCGTGGTGCTTTTTAAAGATGAAAGTAGCCTATGTTACGCTTTAGACCTTCAGCTACCTTCCAGTGAAAGTTTCGTCAAAACCAGTCCAGCCGTTCAGAATACTACCTCGGCCAAATAGACAAACAAAACAATTTTAATTGCGTTTTCGTTATTGGTATCGTGTATACTTTCATATGCTTTGAGTAAAGAAATGTTATTTTGAAATCACAAACAAACACTCCAATTTTATTTATTTGTATAGTTATCACAGTTTTCAATAATTTAAGTTTATTGTATGAGATTTAGGGAGCAAATGAACGTGCAGTTGATGGTATATGACCACCTTAGCTCACTTTAGCTCTTTATCTAATATCGATTTCAGATGCGTAGTTACTTTTAAATTCTTAGTTATGATATCTCAAATAAACGTATTTACCATGATAATGTTGTTTAAATTAACGTCAAGCGTCTTTACGCTTCTATGGCAAAAATAACAGTGACTAAGCTTATAGTCGATCCATTATATTTTACCTTTTAACACGTTTCAATTGGCCCTAAATAATTATATCAGGTCGCGTATCCTATCGTATATGATATCGGATATCCCATAGGATATCGGACCCGATATAATTCTCGATGGATCTGACCTCATGCACGACCTCATCAAGGATATCGTATCTGATATCGACGCCCTGTCACTTGTGCTTAGTACACTATTTGCCTCGCAAGGTTATGTTAAGCTTCGAGTTAGTTTTCAATAAAAATAAATATTGGAGATAAGCTAGGGCTTTGAATTTTTCAATATCTTTTTTATATGATTTAGAAGTAACCAATGAGCATGTAGTCCATCTGATGCTACGGTACACATAATCAGAAAAGATACGTCTATTCTATTTTTGAAGCCTTAGGTGGAACTATACATACAAATAAGTAAAATTAAAGTGTCTGTTTGTGATTTCAAAATAACAGTTTTTTACTCAATGCATATGAAGGTATACACGATACCTGTAACAAATATGCATTTTTTTTTGTCTGTCTGTCTGTTTGGCTGAATTAATCTTCTAAACGATTGGACCGATTTTGGCGGGAATTTCAGTGGAAGATAGCCGAAGATCTAAGGCGTAATATAGGCTACTTTAACTTTTAAAAATTCATTAGCGCGTGCTCCACGCGCATACGCGCGCTGTTGCGGGAGAGCGGGATGTCATTTATGAACGCGGGTGAAACCGCGGGGATCAGCTAGTCTCATATATGTCTCTCTTTATAAATATGTCTTCCTTGCCACATTTTCAAACCAAAAGACAGCAGCGTCTAACTCTACGGTTATTAGACAGAATAAGAGGTAGTGTCACCGAAGCCAAGGAACAAAGGGGTCTAACACCATCAGTACATAGTATAAAACAAAGTCGCTTTATCTGTCCCTATATCCCTATGTATACCTAAATCTTTAAAATTACGCAACGGATTTTAATGCGTTTTTTTTAATAGATAAAGTTATTGAAGAGGAAGGTTTATATGTAATTTAACGCGTGAGAAGCCGCAGGCAAAAGCTAGTTATAAATTAATATTATACACGATAAGATTATTTTAAGGTGCCTTTGCAAAGCTCTTATTATTTTATGACGAGCCATAAGTTTTATAAAATTTCCCGTTATCTGAGAATATATCTGAAGTCTGTTTTAAAGTTATGAATTTCTTTTCAAAACGTACTTATCTCAGCTGAACTGTGAGGTTTCTGAGAGGTTTATTAAGTTAAATCTTGTTTTAACTTTAATGAACTAAAGACATTTCTTTCTTCGTTCTTTCGTACTAAAATTATAATAAAGTATTTAGTTACATCTCTTTCTATGATATATTGGTAGAAGTCTTACTATAA
>DWPV01004855.1:0-13069 GCA_018251915.1 Urbanus proteus proteus
ACCGCCGCGCCCGCCACCGCCGCCACCGCCGCGCCCACTACCACGTACATACCCGGTACGCTACGTTATGTTACATGCCGGATACTCTACACCATGTGACATCGTCTTTTTACATGCTCGGCACACTACGCTATGTTACATTGTCTTTTTACATGCCGAGTACTTTACGCTATCTTACATCGTCCATTTACGTACCCGATACACTACGCTAAGTTATATCGTCCATCTACATACCGGGTACTCTACGCTGTTATATCGTCCATTTACATACCGGGCACTCTACGCTGTTACATCGTCCATTTACATACCCGGTACACTACACTATGCTTTAAGATAATATTATCTTTTTACATGCCGGGTAGAGGTACTCTTCGCTATCTTACACACCCGGTACACTATGCTATGTTACATCGGCTTGTCATATGAAATCTTCAAAATTTTAATTAGTAATTTTTTTATTAGTTTTCTTTTTATCCTTTTAAATTTAAACTTCCTAATAGTGAATTTCAATTCTAACACTTTGTTGACAATAGTTAATTATTTCATTAAATCAAAATTACAAATTCTCTGCTTCAAAATTCTCTTACTTTGAAGTAGACCAGTAAACCGAATTGGAGAACTAAAGTATATTTATTCCAAACAGACTTACCGCGTGCTCCGGAGCCAGCGGCGCCGGGCGAGACGCTGCCCGAGGTGAAGGCGGCGGAGGGCGGCAAGGCCACGCTGCGCTGCCTGTTCCACGGCAACCCGCCGCCCAGCATCACCTGGCGCCACGGGGAGATCACGGTCAGTGCCACACGCCCCATACCAGACCAGGGTTACGTATTATATGGTTTTGAACAGGCCCCAATCTTACTGCACAGCGCGGCCAGCAGCAGGAAGTACCGATCAAAATGTTGGAGGGCGGCAAAATTTATCGTAGCGTATGTTTTTTGCCGTTTCCATGTAGGGTATTATCTATTTTGTAAACTTTTTAGACGACTTGATGAAGTGTAACCGATGACCACTATTTTCCAATGTTCCAAACCTACACTCAAACATTTTTCAAAAAACAGATCGAAAGCGACATGGACCGCTACCGGCTGCTCTCCGACGGTGCGTTGGAGATAGTGTCCATATACCGGAACGACTCTGGCGTGTACATCTGCATAGCTAACAACCCTCTCGGAAGCGCTTCGCAAGAAGTACAGCTGCTAGTCAGCGGTAAGTAGAAACTGAAATAAAGTAGTAGAACTTGGTAGAATAGTTGCATTGAACTGGGTTGGGTTTGCATTCAACTTTACAATAAGCGCACATGCTATCTGAAACGATTGACAGTTATGGAAACATTTGGTAGAGGCACGGAATAGAAAAGCAAGTTGAAAAATAAAAATGTTATAAGTTTATTTCCTTACTAGACAAGATAAAGATTCAATTTTATCATCACTACATAAATTATATTTTTGAAAAAAACAGCGAAAGAGTTTTTTTTCTTTTTAAAACCATTTAATCGACATTATTTAAGAATTTGGCAACGGGGATTATCCAGCGAGGCAACGTAAAATGTAACTTACATCTCTATTCCGTGGGTAGAATCATTGATTTTCATTTGAAATAATTTCAATTATTGGTTGTAGTTTGGTATTATTAACTTTTACCTTATTAAACGACATTATATTTGGGAATCCACTTTTCATTAAATATGGGTTTATTACTTTCTGTAATATTTTTTACTGAAAAGATAAGAGGTAAATTACTTATCCACAGTGTAATGTCGTCTTAATAGGCTGAAATTGATAAATTGTCTTGCCCTTCCTTGCTATTTCTGGAATTATCTTTATAACTATCACTTTAATTTTCCCTTCTCTTCTCAATAATAACAGCACAACTCCTCGTCATTGAGAGCTGGACAGATAATGATGTAACTCAATAAATTAGCACTGTAATGGTGCACGCACTACAACACCAATCATTACGCACGTTAACAATCTATTTGACCTGATTTTTGGACGATAACGCTACGTACAAAAGGTAAACGCCGAACGTGTAAACGTTTACTCCATAAATTCCTTTTCTGCTATAAATAACCAAGGCTACACAGTGGTTATTATTAAATCTTGCTCTTCTAAAATTCTATGAACCTACTATTTTTGAATAAAAAACGCAAGCGTATCTTATCGGTGTTTTTATGTAGAGCTATCGAGTACTTGCGTTTTCAAAGCGCTTTTTCCCTGTATAATATTAGTAAGACCGATTATAATTGAATTTACATTGACTAAACTATGTCTCGAGAAGTTATGGACTTCTGGGACATAGTTTACTCAATGTATGTATAAGCAATAAACATGAAACAAAAAGTAAAAGCTCCTTGAATTGTTCATTTGTTGTAACTATTCCTAGCTAAATATAATGTGTGTTTTCGAGATAACGTTGGAAGTCTATCGTACTTGACCTCACCCATTAATTCAACCATTAACGAGTGTTAATGTGCATCGTAATTGCAATGTCTAATGCAAACAAATTAGCCTTCCTGACCCCTTTTGATAGTGATAACTGGACATTAGGTATATTGTTACATGTTCCAACTTCGCGAGCAAAACAGTAATTTTCGAAATTTAGATAAATAACATTCTTAAACAATTTTGACTGCAAAATAATGCGTTGGTCACAATTACCTCTGTCAGTAGCATCTGACAAATTCTTGTTTAGGTCATTAGTTATTTTCAAACAAATTAATCGAAAGCGAGTCAGTTACGTCGCTCCTCTAGTTTCGCAGTCAATACTCTTTTATCTTACTATTAACACGTATACGCCCCCAGTGCGAAGCGATTACTTCAGTGTATTTGAAACTTAGCGCGAAAATGTCGTGTCTCTCAGTGATTATAGGAGTTGTGCTTGTTTGTGCGGCCCATGCAGGTGATAGGCTTAATAACTGTTGTCTTGGGATAGTTTTGAATATTCTTGGTCTAAGTAATCTAATGAGAGATTTTAGCCGCGTCAATTACGAAGTAATACATACCGAATAATAACACTCAAATTAATAAAGAGTTATAAGTGTAAACAGTTGAATGTTTCAAATTGTTTGAATTTACTTTTGACTTTTAATTTTTAATTTTTTACGATCACATATCGAGTAAAGTCCGTTAAGTGAACCAAGAATATTTAAAACAATAAAAACGACACCATTTCATTACTATGTGCTTAGTAGTTAATAACACTAGAGTTTGTGGAATGTTCTGAACCCTATAACATCCGGTAAAGCATTGACAGTATGAACCTTTTTGTAATTTATAAAATGATAGTTAGCAACGAATATTTTTATAGTAGTTCCTAAAGGTTTAACAACTTTGTAATTATGTTATTATTTCGTTTGTTATATATATTAAGAAAAACGAATAGGTACTAATTTCTACCTACAAGGCTTTAGCAGTAGGTATCTACTTCAGACAAAATGGGACTTAAGCCCTCCAAGATTACGGAATCTGACATGCTTACGCTAAATTTATAAAAGCCTTCTTCTATCAATCAGTGATTATTTCTGTAATAGACTGCTACATCGGCTACTAACTTTAGTTCTACAAGTGGGTATCATGTTATGTCCAGTAGCGCATTAGGGCGGCAGATTCAAGGGCGGCAGATGCAAATTTATTTTGGGCGACTTTTTTGTCAAATATCGAAGACTATTTTGACTTCAGGGGTACCAAATTGTCACGTTATAAATCCGCGGTTGTCGCGGTTAACTTAAGTATTGACTTGAAGAGGTCGGCAGGGGCGATTTTCAATAGCCTAGTCACGGCAAATGTGTGAATCTGCCACTGGTTATGACCAAAATACTAGAATGTAGATACCTATTTGAAACGATCTTTACTGTCAACGCTTAATGGATGGTTTCAACTTCGATCATTGCGAGAAAGTTCCACAAACCGCTGTAGACTTAGTAACTAACAAACGGGGGTTAGATCCTGAGGAGGGTCCCGCGGGCATCGCCGGCGTGCCCAACGCGGTGGTGGCGGGCGAGGCGGGCCGCGCCGTCAACATCCGCTGCCTCGCGTACGGCTTCCCGCCGCCCACCATCTACTGGTACCGCGGCCGCAACGGGCCCATGGTGCCCTACAGCAGCGCCCTGTACGAGGCCAGAGGCAACGTCCTCCAGATCCGAAGCTTGATACCCGAGACGCTCGGCGAATACATCTGCATGGCCTACAACGGTATCGGCAAGCCCGCGGAGTGGCCCGTCACGGTGCAGACGCACCAGGAGTCGGCGACGAGCACGACGCCCGAGCGGCAGACCGACACCACCACCACCACCACCACCACTACGCCCGAGTTCCAGTTCCCGCCCTACACCGGTAAGATCGGGACGTTTGTACGCTTGTTGTAATACTTATAATACACGATACATTGCATGTCGCATGTCTGAAACTCTGAATCTTTGCATGCTTTTATTCTAGAATGGATTGTGATTGATTTGGGTGGGTTTGGGTTTACAGATTATATGAAATGTAAACTTATATGTATTCGTAAGTATATTTATTATTTTTATTTTGGAGACTAGTTAAAATAGTAAGTAAGCATACTAAAAATATATGGACGTACCCACTAAGGAGTACCTATCTATTTTTTACATACCTCTTACAAAATATTACCTATACAATTTAAAGATTTTTGGAAAATCTTTATTATTCATAATTGTTTAAGATATACAATGCGTATGTAGTATAATTACCTATTGTACGTATGTAAGTTATGTATTCATGTGCTTATTATAAGCTAAATTAAGGAACGGGTGAGTACCTTCTTAATTCCATTTATTGTTGTTTAATTCAAATATGATTCCAGTACCTAAATGATAGTTTAGCAACAAATGTTTACAATAAACAAAGTGTACCAAGGATTTCTAATCTTAAACCGATCGGACATGAGAAATTGTTAGTTTACTTTATGTTCTATTTATTTTGTTTCACTGCAAATAAGTTGCCTTCAATCTGCATTGAGTAATCTGTGTAACAATAATAAATAAATTCGTAGGATATGACCTAATTTTGTTCAATGAATATTTAACTGATTTTGTATAAATATTTAGTGTTATTTAAACAAACATGTTATTGCTAAAGTTGTAATCTGTTTTGTATTACGTACTTGAAGCTTTAGTTTGAGATCATTGAAATAGAGTTAGGTAGAGTGCAACTGGCCTCATCTTCAGGTAAGTAAAAATAGTTCTAGAATTCTAAAAAATCAATCAGTATCTGTTAAAAAAGAGATGAAAATGTAATTTAAGAATGAATTTTGTAATATGAGGATATTATTTTTGGGCCTCTGGATAATTATAATAATTTAAATATATAAAAAATACTTTCTTAAAATGCAACTTATTAAAGACTTCTGTGGGCTAGTATCCTCAGTCAATTATCAGTAGATAGCAAAGAAGTCAATTATTTTAAAATAGTATACACATTTTAGCGATATAAGGTAGGTAACTATAACTAGGCGATTAACATGTCCCTCAAAACGTGCAACAAATCATCAATATCTGTATGTTTCCAGTGCCGGTGACGACGCGGATAGTGGCGGACCGCACGACGGTGTACGCGGGCGCGGAGGTGAACGTGCCGTGCGCGGTGGACGGCTACCCGCTGCCCGACGTCTACTGGACCAAGGACTCCGTGCGCCTCGTGCCCACTGACCGGATGACGCTTACGGGTATGCCGTTGACTTACTAAGCATCTTCTATATGATTGAAGTACAAAACGGGCCTGAAGAATGGTTGTACGTACACTCAGTACGGGTTTTTAAACAAACAGTCCTTTGATCGAAATCCAGAGCTCGATGCAGTGATTAAATGTATGAATGATTAGTTTGATTTATTTATTTAGGCGGCTAAGGATGCTAGTCTGATAATCAGACCAGCATCCTTAACCGCCTAACTCTACTAGGCATAATAATTGCGATGACAATACTTTAATACAGAAGTTCTACCACTGATTAATTCTTGTGAAAAATAAAGAAATTCTATACTCAGATTTCCCTTTGTGCCGATTTGTACTAAACATCCTTTGAACAGCAGAAAATAAATCAAAACAAGTTTCAAGTTGATTTCGTGATGAAAGTATTCAATAAAACATGTGACGAACATATGCGACGTGTTTCCAGACGCCCGGCTGACGATCGTCAACGCCAACATCAACGACAGCGGCGTGTACGGCTGCCACGCCAGCAACCCCTACTCCTCGCACTTCTCCACCGTGCAGATCACCGTTGAAGGTACGTTACACCAATGAAGACTTATCATTTTAAAATCAAATGCATATCACAAAAAACCAACAAGAAGCCTGGGTTTTAAACTTTTATTATCGCGGAATTGATACATTTTACTATGAAACGGGTACTCACGATAGGCGGTTTTTTATTTCTTTTGCCGATATTTCGACCCAGTTACATGGATCGTGGTCACAAAAAAATACAATAAAAAGAATCCTGGGATTAAATAATTTTAATTTTTATTCATAAACTAACTGATCTCCGCGGTTTTACCCGCGTTAAGGAAAACTCTGCGCTCCCGCGACGGCAGACGCATGCGCGAAATACGTGCGCCTATGCTTTTTCCAAAATTAAAGTATGCCTAAGTTACACCTTGGACCTTTAGCTATTTTCCAGTGAAAGTCCCGTCAAAATCGTTCCAGCCATTTACAAGATTACCTCAGCCAAACGGACAGGCAATAAATTTTTAATTGCATTTTCGTTATAGGTATTATGTAGGTGTATACTTTAATATGCATTGATTAAAATTGTGATTTTGAAATCACAAACAGACACTTAAATTTTATTTGTATAGATAATTAATTGGGTCTGCTTATTAAATTGGCTTTACCTTAGTTCGCCCAAAGGCTTTAAGTATTATAAAAATCGACTTGTTTTGAATATGTTCGTACTTAAAGATATTTTGTTATTATATTTTATGATCTGCTGTACCACTGTTAACGTTTTCAAGATGTTTGTGATGCTTTCATTTGCTTGTTTCCCAGGTCTGTACATCCCCCCGAAGTGCACGGACAATCCCTACTTTGCCAACTGCGCTCTCATCGTCCGCAGCAAATTCTGCAAGCATCAGTATTACTCCAGGTAACGCCCTGTGTATTTATTTAACTTTTAAAACAATAATTTAGTAATACTGTAAACCAATTTTACAAATCGTCAGTTTGTCGTACTAGTTATGGTGTTTCTCAGGGATGTATTTTGGGTCCTATATTGTTTCTAATACTATCATTTTTTCAGGTTCTGCTGCAAGTCTTGCGTGGAGTCTGGACAGCTGAACCCTATGGAGCTGGACGTGCAGGCGGATGAAGCCTGGAAGAAGAAGAAGTAGATCCACCCTCACTAGAACCGACCGACGTCAGACCGATTTACATTTTTATTTTGAATTTATGTAACCAGTGGCGGATTTAGGTTCCATTGCATCTAGACCTGTGTTTATAAAACATTTTACTTTCTCAAAATGAAACCATATAACAAATATGAAATATTTATTTATTTGTCACCAATGTAAGATTTAAAATTGTGACTCTTATTTTTTCTGAAGAATTTTATAGAAAATTGTTCATCAATATATTTCGTCATCAATTTTGATGATATTGATACTTTTATGTCCTACTGAAATTGCATTCTTAAGATACGGGGTCTTAGATTTCTTACGGTTTATAAATCCGTCACTGGAAGAAACTCTTCAAGGCAGTTTAAACATGCAATATTATTTATAGTTCCATTATTTTGGAAGAGAATTCGGCAAATGTTTCTAATACCACTTATTTCTTGTTCGGTTTAGTGCAGTCGGTTGAACTTATTAAAACAATCATCGGTCTGAGTAGCATTTATAGAACACTCGTGCCATAACGAATATCGGTGTTCTTAAACGATCCAATATACATTCGATACGATAACTTACCTCGTAGTCGACACGTGGCAAGTATTATAGTCATACTGCACGACGCTGTCGCACAGCCGACAATACCAATAGATTTACTGTAGATAGGTAATATTTTTATAGTAACATTTATGTAAATAAATATTTTAATGTCACAAACTCCATCTGTGATGGAAATTGACGTCGCTAGTGTATGTTCACTTTACTGTAAGCGGATAGTGTGACGTTACTTGTTTTATCACTTAGTCAGTAGCGTTGTTACTGTTGCTTAGTACCTGGATACAAATAATCATTCGTTTATAGTAAGCGGTTCCATAAATCGGATAGATAGTAATAAAACCAAGCATAAGTATAGTGTCACAACCCTATTGAAATATTTAACCTAAATACTCTCCTAATGTTAATTTATAATTTAATTCTGAAAGGAAAAATAGACTTGTAGCCTTTTTGGATCAAGTAGTTAAATTATTTATTAAATATTCTTGTTGTATTGACGTTTCAACAATTTTATATAGATAAAATACACGGAAGTATACATTTGGTATTGTAGAAATTATAGAAAAGTAAATAAAATGAGAAATAAATAATTACTGATATATTAAGGGCTCTATGAAAAAAATGCTTAATAATAAGTTAGTGTTGTAGTCAAGATACTAGTTATTGAGTCATAATAATATCGTTAAGTGGATTTTTACTTTGTGACAATGTAAATAGACGATCAATAAATGCGTATTAGTATTTATTTGTACATTTGTTTTATTTTCCTAACGACATTCCTTTATTAGCTTCACTTGTAATCATTACATGGTATAAAACAAAGTCGCTTTCTCTGTCCCTAATCCCTATGTATGCTTAAATGTTTAAAACTACGCAAAGGATTTTGATACGGTTTTTTTAATTAATTGAAGAGAAAGGTTTATATGCAGAGCCGGATTAATCCTGTAAGAGGCCCTAGGCAGGTCGATACTCAGGGCCCTTTGCCTTTTAGATTAACCCTGTAAGAGGCCCTAGGCAGGTCGATAATCAGGGCCCTTTGCCTTTTTAACAGACTTCAAAAAAGGAGAAAGTTCTTAATTCAGCCGTATTTTTTATGGATGTCACTCGATTTCTCCGCCATGGACTGATTTGGATAATTATTTATTTGTTTGAAATTTGCGTTATTTTTCGTGTTTGGGCCCCTTTTGGACGTGGGCCCCTAGGCAATTGCCTACTTTGCCTTATGGTTAATCCGGCTATGTTTATATGTAATTTAACGCGTGCGAAGCCGCGGGCAAAAGCTAGTTATCAATAAATTAAATATTATCTAATCTAAAAAAACAATTATCTTCCTAATAATGTCTAATCAAAATAAAACTGTACTACATGTAGTGTTATTGGTGAATAGTGAAAATGAGTTTAATCGAATAAAGTAATATTCCTTGTGCGTCTACTTCAGACATCAAAAATCCATTTCTTTCTTTTATGGCAGTAAGTCAGTTTCATATAATGCTTAAAATTTTAATATTTATTTAAAAACTTCTAGATGCACTTTTCCCGCGTCGACTGAGGCGTGCCGAATCTAAAGCTAAACGTATCGGGAAATTAGTCTGACGAGCAATTCGCGCGACAGACTCAATTCGGCGCACAACGGCTCGAAGCTAGTGGACGCAGTTTTATACTAAATGTATAAGAAGTGAATTTCTTCGATTCGACTCAGATCAGACAGTGGATCATCAAACGATTATTCATTCATTTGTGTTTTATTTATTGCTTAGTTTGGTACAGCTAGTACAACTACCAGTAACTTGTAAACAGGACTTAACTGGGATTGAAATAAAAGAAATCGAGTGCAGTAACATAAATTCTTTATTTACATACCGAAATTCACAGTCAATTTAACATGTAGACATCCTAAGTTCCACAATGAAAGTACAGTGATAAACATCGAGGGAGATCTACTGATGATTTGTATGTACACTCGACCCGCCCACCGCCCGCCGTGTGTGCGCTCAGCACCAAACTTTACACTAAACACTTATTGTCAGCTCTTTCACTAAGTAACATTCATGTCGAATCGTGAAGTGAATCGGCTAGGCCTGTACATAATTTTCTACCGTGTGCTAATTTATATATATCCCACTATTTAGCTCCTCACTCGTTCCGGCGTCCGCTAAGCTCCCTACACTTTAATAGTAATATAGCAAATACAAATATTACTTAATACAAATATTAATAAAACTCAATAAAATATTTTTATATACACCAAAATTATAATTTAATATACATAGTGATAAACGCCCGCCCGGCCGGGGACCGGGGGCGTCGGGGCGCCGGCTGCGGCACGCGGGACGCCCGGCGCCCGGCGCCCGGCGCCCGGTCCCCGCTCGAGCGCTTCTAAATGACTTAGCATGCAGCGCAAGGTTCGTGACATTAATATAAGGGCTCATTCCTAAAGAGTATTATCCAACTTCGTCAGAGGGATCCCACTCGCACGTCACGCTGCGCGCCGCCCGCGTACCGTGCGCGCGGTACGTCGTCGGCCGGCGACCTTCTCCTACCTTATCGGGTCACGCGCGGGCCCCATGTAGTATCACAATACGTGTTAAATTAAACGGAGCTCCCACTAAATGCTAGATAAATTCCTACTAGAAAGAAAAAAGAATAGTAGAAAACGCAATTTCTAATTAATAAAATTCACGGTGCGCATCATGAAACATTTAGATACTCGCGAACCACGGAATAATTTGCCGAACAATGGCAGCAATGTGAATACAGTGCACGAATACGGACTAATAAATAATCCATTGATTTACGCTTCAAAAGTGACACCGCGTAGCGAGAGGACGATCACAGCAAGGATTGAATATATCCGAGTAAGTTATATATTCGCGTTGAGTATTCAAATGTTCCATAACGACCGTACCGTACACATACACGAATACTGCTAATATGCTAACATCGTACGTACGTTGGGTCAGTCAGGCCGCATGATCATTAACTAACGGGCCGCGCGCGAGTTACACGGAAACGAAAACTCGAATATACCATAGTATATTCGTATCTGCGTGTGCGTAGAGCATCTAAAGGTTGCATCACGGTCACGATAGATACACACGAACACCGCCCACACGCTAATAGCGCGGGTACGTCAATGGCCGCATGGATATTAACTAACGGGCGCACGCGTGAGTACCATAGCATACTCGTACTCGCGTGTGCTTCGAGTATCAGTTCTGTAACGACCGAGACACCCCGCGTGTTCGAGGCGCCGAGGCGGGGTTCAGTCGAGCACCTGCGAGACGATCTTCTCCATGTCGTGGTCGATCTCGTCGGCGGTGGGCGGCGCGGGCGGGGGCGGAGGGGGCGCGGCGGGCGGCGCGGTGGGCAGCGTGAAGGGCTCGTCCAGCTCCTCCAGCCCCGCCGGCACCGGCAGCTTGCCCAGCTCCTCCTGCAGCTTCACGTAGTGCCGCTGCCGGGGGGAGACGCGTTGCGCGTTCGTTATACCGTTCGATACTTAACGTTACATTACATAAGACTACAAGTTGGCTATACTATATAAACCATCATTAAATGAATAGGTGAATTTAAATCTGATTGAGGGATCGCGACTCATTTATCATAATATAGACTTAGAAAATGAAGATAAAAGCTACCTAATGACAAATCTACTCCAATACATAGATATCAGAAATCAATTTCGCATAGAATTAAAGTTAAAGTTAAACTGATATGATATGCAAAATCAGCTACATGTTAAATGTGATTTGCAAAAATATATAAACAAAAATAGCTTACCTTGAGCGCCATCAGATTGAGCTGTATGCTGCGCTGCGTACGTTCGTCGCCGCTCTGCCCTTCCAGTTCTGTGATCCAATTCGCTACAGTCTGCATTATCTCGTTACGTTTGATCCAGAAGTGTGTTTGAATCACCTAATAAATACAAAAAGAATAGATATTTTATAACTAATAATAATCATAATCTTTATTTCGTCCATCTTTGAATTCCAAAAATGATAGGCCAATTCAATCCTCTATTTTTAAATTGAAACACATCATGTCTAATATTTGAGGCAACAACAACCTTATAAAATTTATAGAAATAAACATCACCTACTATATTATTTTTAAACAAATACCTTGAACAAACAGAGACGTACCCAACTTCTACACATAATTCCAAAATGTTTCCTAAACCTTACCTAACCTAAGCCACCTTCGACGACGTTTAACATACCTCCTTGAAGCAGGGCTCTGGCGAGCGCAGATGGTCCAGCATGGCCCAGCGCACGCACGCCTGGTAGATGTTGGAGTTGTACTCGAGCGAGGCGCTGTTGCCGACGCGGGTGCCGCGCGAGCGCTCGTAGCCGGGCTCGTTGAAGTACGGCTCCGGCACCAGGATCAGCGACTGGATCGACACCAGCACCTGCACCGGGGGGTCAAACTCTTTAGTCCTACTCCAATAATAGTTTATTAACATTTTATTGTAAATTATTTTACTGTTAGAAATTCGCGTTCCAAAGTTCTCTTTTTTAGGGTTACGAAACCCTATTAGTAAGCCTCCGCTGTCTGTCCGTCTGTCACAGGGCTCTAACTCTTAAAACGTAATAGCTACACACTTGAAACTTTCTTTTTAAAGATCTGAATCGTTTGATCCGTTACAATTTCAAATAGTGACGTTTTAAATCTAGTAAAACCATTTCTAGTTTGACTTGTGTAGCGCTCTATGATATCTATTTCTGTCCTATAACATCAGTGGCTAAGTACTGCTGCGTTTTAGTAATAAAGAATGATAAAACAGAAACAGCTGCAACGTGTTCTATCTTAGTTCTTATAAGTAGAAGTGCTATTTGTAACCAACATTCCGCTAGACTACAATCCTATTTGTAATTGTAAACAAATGTTTATAAGTGGCAGCGAACACTTCGTATAATGCACTACAAGCTAGCCTACTACTTTTATTATATAATAAACTAGCAGAGCCTCGCGGTTTCACCTGCATTTGAAAAGTAAATCAATAAACATGTCGCGAGATTGACACGGCAATAAAACGAAACAAATCTATCCCACGAGAATCGCACATTTTTCCTAAAGTAGCCTATATGTTATTCCAGACTACTGTCTATGTCTGCGCCAAATTTCATCCAGATCCATTCAGCCGTTCTTAAGTTATAGAGTAACAAACATCCATCCATC
>DWPV01004856.1:0-13068 GCA_018251915.1 Urbanus proteus proteus
AAAATGAAGCCATTTTTAAAATGGTCGGGTTATAAAAGTGATTATGTGAGCGTAAATAAACTAAAGGTACTGACAAGTAACTTCGCTAGTTTTGTATGTGTGCGTATAAATACATGAAAGTAGCGTAGTTTTTTGGCTACACTCAGATACAAGGCGGTGAGTAATCTACCTATTTTATTTATCTGTTTATTTTGTATAGGTTTTATGTTTTACTACTTCAAACTTTTGACTTTGTACGCGCATTCGTATTTTTGTACATTGCACCCATGCGAAGGCGGGGCGTGTCTATTGATGAAAAACAACGAGAAACTACTTTTGTACTATGTAGAGACTGAAGCTCCCAATCCATAAAATCTCAAAAGATAATATTTCTATTGGATTATTATTATATATTGCGGGTGCATACTAAAATTTAAGTTGGATTTACCAAGCGCAACTTGGTAGATCCATCGTTAGTCGATTGAATGGTCAATAAAGATTACGTTGAATAATTTTCAAAATTACAGAATAGAACCATTTTTAAAAATGGGCTCATGAAATTAATAAAGAAATAATTAATAATCAGTACGACCGAGATATACATATAAATGAATAATTTTTTCAGCTTTGTACATTATTATTAGAAACATACGTATAGGCATAATATTCTCGAGATTACGTATTATAACCAATTATATAATTATTATAACAATTTCCGTAATAATGACGATATTGTTGATAGGCCGGTTAGAAAATATTCACTATTTTAGTATTATGACAAAACGTCATGAGTTATTAGACCGGTAGAGCTTATTACTTCCTTAACGAATAAACAAATAACTTGTTCTAATAAAGTTTGTAGTCAAATATGGCAACCTTTGTATATATCTCTCGTTCTTTTGCTGTAATGTGCGAGCGAGAAACATATACAAAAGCATCCACATTGGATAACTTTCTGTATTGAAGGAAGTTATAGTGCGGAACAGTTTCAATTCAATATAGGAATTTTAATAATGTAACGGATTAGAATAATAAAAACAATAAATAATTGACTGATTTCATTATTTTTGGTATTCGAATTCTATAGAACAATTTGGACGAATAAAATAATATTTGCAGACATTTCATAGAACAACTAATGAATAATGACGTCACTTTCTATAGAACAATATATTTTATTAATTTTATATTAGATTAGAGTTATAAAACAAGTCCGTTGATTCCTTTTTTGTTTGTCAACCATTTTCATTTTTATAATATTTGGTTATTGGTTAATATAGACATTGACAAGCTTAATTGTTACAGTTTTCTTTTAAAAATATGCAAGTTGCTTTTCCTTAAACTATCAGAATCGAATGGTGATAAAACGAATCTTTAATGACCATTATTATCGAATTTCGAAGACGACTTTATACGATACTTAAAGCGACATGTATGAATAGTGTATACGTATTTTAAAGGTGATATAGAACTCGATTTAGTTGGACTCCGGCGGCACCACCGCCACATCTATTTCTGCTTTATAACAGCAGTGTTCAGCACTGTTGTGTTCTGGTCTGAAGGGTGTGGTAAGGGAGACATACTTATCCGAGGCGTTCCAACTCTGTCCTCAGGGGTAGCAACGCATCTGTGATCAACCTCAGGTAGGATCTTGATCTTATCTGAGGTTGATTACAGATGTCCATGGGCAGCAGTGACCACTTACTATGATGTGGACTGCATGCTCGTTTGCTACTTCGATCATATAAAAAAAAACGATAAATCGATCAAAATTATGAAAATCTGACGTAGCTTATTGCTTGACGAGATCCTTTTCTCGAATAAATTTATTTAGGATGGGTTGATTCAACCGTGTTTGTAAGCCCTGTGTAAAGATCTTTGGCTTATATAGTTTAGGCAGATAACGTATGGTTTAGGGATGTGTCGGGATTGTAATCCAAGAATAGTAATGGTTCAGTTCCCACAGTTCATTTCAGTTCACACATGTATGATTTTTCTAAGTTAGACGTAGTTTGACGACCCGCGTGGTGGAGCGAATACCATGCCGGTCTGACGCTCAATGGGTCCCGGGTTCGATTCCCGGCCAGACAGATATCTGAATGTTGAGTGTAGATTCCTGTTCTGGGTCTGGGTGTTTGTGATTTCATCTTTGTGTGTCCATTATAGTACCCCCGACACAGGAGAAAATTCTACTGTGGGGCTATGAAAGTAGAAAGCGTTATGTACTTATTATAATAATTATTTAAAGTTCGCTTTTCCTTGAATACTGAATAAAAATTAAATATGCACCATCTTCTTCAAAATAACAATAAAATGTTGCTAGATATATTTGTAATTGTGTTGAGAAATGTGTAAAGTAAAACCATCGTTTAGTCAGGTGGTGGTAGGTAGCCGTATTGTATTTTCTTAATTCTACGTAGAAACCTAGTTTTACGAATATTTGTGGTTATTGACGCTAATTTGCCATACTCAATGTAACCATGCCACTAAAACCCATAACTATCACTACATAGTATAAGACAAAGTCGCTTTCCGCTGTCTGTTCCTATGTATGCTTAGATCTTTGAAACTACGCAATGGATTTTGATGAGGTTTTTTTAATAGATAGAGTAATTCAAGAGAAAGGTTTATAATATGTAAATAAATACGTGCGAAGTCGAGAGAAAAAGCTAGTTAAGTAATATCCTAAACAAAACTAAGGTTTTTCGCATCTGACTCACTCTGTCGGGAAAATGGTTGACGTAAATCTTTGAAACCAAACATATTTTAACAATTATTGGTAATTAAAAACAACAATATTGAATAAATTTATTTAGGACGAGTTCGTACGTTTATGTGATTAATATTTTGATTGGAACTTTTGAATTAGCATGGGAAACATGTTAATGAATCCGTTTTATCGGATTTTACGGATAGTGTAAAGGTTGACTTAGTAGATTCTTAGAACCATGTGTATTATATGTGAAATTGATATTTTTTTTTCATAGTGATGTATAACTTGTCGATATATATAAACCATATACGTGTCTGTATTATAAATTCTTTACTTAAAACATCGAATAATAAATGTGAAATTAATGATAATTGAATACTTTAATAATTAATGAAATTATTATTTTATTTAAATATATAAATAATTATACGAGGCTATTGGGGTGACAATTTAGATGGGATACTAAATATAAGACAGATACCTATAATGTATATAAATCGTTGGAGTCTATAATAAGCATAACATAAAAATTATGTTCAATATTACTTAAAGGTAGAGCCCTTTGTGGTTCGACTCCAATGGCTCCACCGCCACACCTATTTCTGCCTCATAACAGCATTGTTAAGCACTGCTGTGTTCTGGTCTGAAGGGTGTGGTAAGGGAGACTTACATACATATCCGAGGCGTTCCAGCTCAGTTCTCACCTCTTGAAATTATTTCAAATTTCCCAATTTTTTTAATTCAGAATTATTGAATATCAAAATTGAATAAATTGAGCAATGCGCATACAACGCTTGTTTTCGCTTACTCGTACAATTATTATACATTAAAATATTGCAGCATTAAAGTAATACTGCTGTATGTACGTATATTAAAAGGCAAGTAGATGATAAATAATGAATAATACCATGTTGGAAGTTAGTACTTTCTTACTATATCATGAAGTAAAAAGAATAGGATTACAATAAAATATTGCAATTAAATATTTGGTGTTTTGTCCCTTTTACGTTAATATATTATTGAGTAATCCATGAATTATGCGTCTATGATACAGGTTGAAATGATGGTTTTAAAATCCCATATTCGATATGTCTTTACGTACCTCTAAGATATCCTGTTAAACAGGATCATTTACATACATTTACAAGAATTACCACAAAACACGTTCGTCGGTTTTTTGAACTTACATTTAAGTGAATAATTGATTTATTTAATGGTTTGCTATAAAGCAATCTTTTTCTAAAGAATTAACGTGAAGTCGTTTGTCGATAATGAATTTTATTAGCGATGATAGGTGAGATATATTGGAGTTTTTTTTAATTAAGCACCATTATGTTAAAGAATTGATTACGCTATTTATCTTATACAAAAACATCACAGGTTTAGTAGACATAGTATGTAGGTAATGTAGGTAATATATCGTAAGGAAATGCAAATATGTTATACTAGCGAGCCGCCTCGGCTTCGCACGGGTTCAATGCTGATACTAAATATATTACCAAATAGATTGATGTTGTTATACATATAAACCTTCCTCTTCAATCACTCTATCTTTAAAAAACTGCAACAAAATCAGTTGCGTAGTTTTGAAGATTTAAGCATACATAGGGATATAGGGACAGAGAAAGCAACTTTGTTTTATACTATGTAGTGATGTGTTAAATGTATTTAGTTTTTAACACAATTCTGAGATAATGGTCGGAATATATTTTAATTCTTGTTATGTAAGAATAATATCTATTGATTTTTTTCTTTAATGATAAGATGCCGGTTTAACTAATATTTTTTACATGTGTTTTGTATAACTCTAGTAATTTAATATTATTGTAATATTGTGTTACTTGATATAATTTATATTTCATCGTAATTTACCAAACAAGAAATGTAGGGTGTACATTCATCAACTTAGTCTACTTATTTTTATAAAATAAATATTTCCTTTTATTTTCTCGAGGAAGCTCGTCTGCCTTAAAGTACCCGCAAACTGCAGACTTTGTATCGGCCGAAAGTTTGGTCGTTTCCTTAACCAATATGGAGAGAAATGCATTTATCAGCCGATCGTTGTAATACTGATTAAGAACACGATCAAACTATCGGCTGATACAAAGTCTGCTGTTTTCGGGTACTCTAAGCCAGACGGGCTTCTTGGATAAAATGAAAAGAATAATTGGTAAATCTCTCTCTTATATAACTCGTATATAAAAAATGTGTTCAGATATTCCATTTTGAAATTGCAGTGTCAGTCAGATTTACCGGACGGCACGTTTGTCGTACATGTCAGTTTTCCACCGGTGCTCGCCGTACCTAATTGGACTCAGCCTGGGACACGCTCTGCGGAATCCCGGACGGCATGGCAAGGTTTGTAAAATGTATGCTTAAATGGCTACTGCCTTCAAATTCATTGCGTGATTTTAAGTAAAGGATGATTGTATAACCTTAACATTAAGTGTTTAGTATGGCGTCGGCCTTGAATAGATAAGCACCGCTCCTCTTTCTGTGGCTATCGTAAGAGGAAAGTAAGGGACGAAAAGCCAGGTGATGGGCAGCAGCATCTTCCTGTATATAGTAGCAAATATAGAAGTAGCAAACGATTATGCAGTCCACCTGGTCGTAAATAGCCAGTCGTCTTTGTGCGTCTGTAATCAGTACCAGACCAGTACCCGTAGTACGAGCTTGTTACGTTTTCTTGATACGATTTACGTTTACGCCCGTTTTTGCATAGATTTTTTTAGTACCTAAACGGTCCGCTAGGAGCGCTGCATGTAGATATATGGGCCCAAACGTAAACGAAGAACGTTTATTCGTAAAAAACTCATAATAGTGTTACAGATTGGACTTCTACTTGAGGTCGACCATAGATCCTACCCTTCAGGATTAAGTGTGAACTCCTCGGATATGTATATCAATACTCATGGTCAGATTAACTACCTTTGATTAAATATTTCATTTCTTTCACAGTTTTTCCTTACTCTGGGCTGGTTGGTCAGTACAGCCCTATGGGGCCTGGTCTTCTGGGCTGGCTACGACTCAGGTTCCACGGAGTATAAGTACAACATAACATTCGCTGCTCAGTACGCGGCGTTGGCTCCAATCGCCATTGCGACCGCCTTGGCTTGGCTGATCTACGTAGTCCATGGGGGATATTGTGGTACGTATAAAAAACATGTACAATAATAAATAAAAATAAAATAAAAATCTTTGTGTAAGTTGCTAGAGTCCGTCGTAATTCTTTTGTATTGAAGGAACTCTTACTGACCGATGTCAGTAGATTAGTATCTAGTAGTAGATATACTTTAGAATATAAGTAACTATATAACTTGTTTTATTTCCTGTTAATATCACATTGAAGTGGCCATACGCTATCCACATGTATGTGATCTCTACTGTCCATGGACATCTGTAAGGAATTTCACGGTTGCGTTGCTACTTTCCAGGACTAAGGTGGTCGTGTCATATGTAAGGGGGCTGGTGACCACGGTAGCTCAATTTTTCCTATTTTCTCCTAAATATTATCAACATTACGTCATCCAAATCCATAACACACTGTTAATACTAATAGGATATATTTATATTGCGTAATTAAATCAACTGGAATAATTAATTTTTGTAAATTGATATTCCATTGATCCGGTTTGTCACGCATTAAGTGCGTGTTCAAATCCCGACAAGAAATGTAAAAACTCCAATTAGTTAAACGTTTTGCATCTTTATTAGCGTTGACAATCATAGTCCTTAAGAGTAGTGACGTATTTTTAATTAATTTCAGACAGAACACTTGTTCTACATCAAATTCGTTACATTTCGACCCCCGTGGTGGAGCGGTCACCATACCGGTCTGCCGCGCAGTGGTCCCGGGTTCGATTCCCAGCCAGAGAGATATCTGAATGATGAATGATTTCTGATCAGGGTCTGGGTGTTTGAGTATTTGTGTGTTCGTGGCACCCAACATGGGAATAAATCCTCCTATGGGGTTATGTTAGAAAGCATCTAAGCATCTATTTATTACAACTACCGCTCGTTCATTAGTCCTGTATTTATTTATTTATTCTGGACGTATATTTCTTTTCTATTTTACAGGTTTTCTGGCCAGAATATTATGCTGTCGGCCTTTACTCTTCATAAGCCGGGTGTCATATGCGATTTATCTTGTCCAATTCCTTATATTCTTCACAAGTGCTGCCACCGTAAGGACTTCGAGTGAATTTACGCTTATGTCAATGGTAAGATATTTTATGTGCTTCGTGCTATAACAGTAGTGTTCATTTATTCACTTCTTACATACACCATTGGTCACAGACTTTCCGCGTTTATTATTAAGCATACTTCAAAGAGCTCTATGAGTAACTTGATCTGGATTCATAATTACCATTTTTAATACTTATAGTCTTAAATGTCACTCAATAATTAGTCTATAGCATCCAAAAAGTAAATTTCCATTTACCAATTCTTTTATCACCTTTATATTAATTAGTTACATCTTTAATATATAATTGTATTCAAATCTGTAAATGGTAGGTATTAAATTTAGTGCTCTCCAATTATGGCTAAAGAAAATCTGACATGTTTTTCTACCAAAATAGAAAGGAAATAATATTTATTTAATGAACATTAAGAATATTGATAACATTTATTTAATTTTGATTTCAGGTGGACGTTCAAGAAATTTCTATGATAATATTAGCAGCAGTTGTGCTTACGTTAACATTTGTTACACCAATGCAGTCCATATACAGAGAATCGTCAGGAGATTCAAAGGGAGATGATGAGGAAAATGAATCTAAAGAAAATGTCGAATCGAGTAATGGACAAGAAGAATCAGAAAATAAGGGCGAAGAAGAAGAAGAAGAGGCAGAGGAACCAGTTAAAAGGCAATCGTTCTTAGCTCACAGAGAAGTTCTTGAAGAGATACCAGAAGCAGAAGTTGAATATGAAATGCAAAGAGAATCGAATGACGGCTTGGAAGAAATTATGGAGGAAGAGGAAGATGAATCGCTACGCGATCACCTAGAAGATGATTTAGAGATAATAGAAGAAGAACAAGAACCAGAACAGGATCAAGGTGGCGAAGATGAATACTGGGCTGAGAGAAGAGAATATGTTCCAAGAAGATCGTACTCGAGAAATTCTGATGATATGGATGAGTGGGACTTAACAACGAATGGTCATGGACGAAACGGCGCTCAACATTATCGTTATAGCAGATAGCGATGTTTTAAATTATTGTTAAATTAAAATCCTTCCGAATTTATACATCTACTTTATTTACTTACAGAAGGAGCCCTTGTAATCTAAGTAATAAAATAGGTATAAAATTTTAAATTACAAAACTATGAAGAGGTACTGTAAATACTGTAAGCGCAGCCTTGATCTAATTTCACGGGTGTGATACCTATATGGTCTCTTCCTTGTACTAAAAATCTTGCAAGAAAAAGCCACAAATAATTTCTATCTGTGTTTGATTATTAAGTGTATTAAAAACCGGCTACTTATCATCTAGTGTAGAATAAACTTTTGCTACTTTTACTTTAATAAACATGAAAGAGACACAATAAAATAAAAGCCGATTCTAATAAGCTAATGGCGAAATATATCAGTGTAAAAACTTTGCACTCTCTTTATAAAAAGTGAAATATTCTAAAAGTGGTAAGCCATTAGCAGCATTTAAATAATCCAGGCTCCTCGCTCCGTCTGGCCACTGCTCTTGAAAGTAAAAATAAGATTAATTTCTAGGCAAATTGATGTCGGAAAGAAATGTAGTTAGTATTTCAACGCAATTAATACTCGTTAATTGTCATTAATATTAATATATATTTTTAAAACTTTCTAGATGCATAGCGTCACACTAGGATTTTTGGGATTTTCTAGGATTCTGAAACAAACAAGTACACACAACTTATTTGGTAAATATAACATATTAACTAGAAGCATAGAATTCTCTTGCACCTTGCACAGTAAAAAATTAGCAGATTTTACTTACCTTTTTAATACAAAAAGTTTATAATTCACTTTTATAATAAAAACAATTATTGCAATAAATTCCAAAACGATTTTGAAAATTTAAACAGTATACAGGACAGTATTTATTAGAACGGATGTGATATTTAAAAATAGCCATTCTTAGAACAATTCGATTCCCAAATGCCATCATAGTTCGACGTCCTAGAAATGACGTTATGATTATAAAGTTCGAACAATGAAGTGATTAGTAACGATCGCAGGACACCGGGTGCTCGGTAGCCACCGGTCAGTTAGTTCCATCGATCGAGCCTTGAAGGTTGTGTCAGTCTGTATAGAGAAGCGGCGCGCGCGCACGCCTCCGACATGATCGCGATTGGCGCTCTACTCACGATCTGTGCGGTGTCCGTTCTCGGACAAAGCATTCGAAACAGTACTATTGACAAACAAGTTAACTCATCTAGCGTAGACTCAAACAGAACTTTAGATAGCATACCAATTCTGAACAAAACAGTTAGTTTAGGAGATGAACTGATAGCGAAATTAGAAAACACAGTTAAAAACGTTGCAGCTGGTGTTAAGAATGATAAGAATCTACAAAGGTCTGAAGCGAATTCAGGGTATAATACATACGAAGAAGATCTAGCGAAGCTTGATCCTGCAAAGTTGAGTCCTGTAGATGAGTCTCCAGATTATGCTTCCTCAGTTGTGCTGGCTAGTGATCTGTTATCACTTACTAGTGCGATAGCTAATGTGAAGGGAAATGCGTGTAGGGAGCAGGGTTACAAGTTCCTGGACGGACTGTTGCTGAACAAGAGATGGGCCTTGAAGAGTAAGTAGTATTTATAATTTATTCTAGTTTGCCATTATTTACTGACATTTTGGGTCATTAAGTTAAATAATCAATAACAGACAAGGATAGGTATGATAGGTTAATAGCGGAGATATCCTAATTTTATAGGAAAATTTGCTCTACGCAGGATTTAATTATGTCTTTCATGTGTCTCTATATATGTATCTCTATATGTATCTGTACGCTGATTGGCCTATAAAGGTACGTTTAATTGGATTGATAGCATTTATGTGTAGTTCTGATATAATACCAGAAAGTCTGTATCATTCCGTAAAGTTCGAAGCGAGATGTTAAAAATAAACTATGCTAGCAAAAAACATACGAAATAATAACGTAAATTACATTATTATTTAGTTCCTTGTCTATGTGTTGACCTATTTACCATAAATGTTATAAACAATGTTTCTGCACGTGCAAAAAGTTGAAACCATCACAACAGCACCATACAAGATTAATGGCGGGTGTTGAAAGTGTTCCAAAGATTCATGTCCAGTGGTAATGCTTCTGACGGTCCATTTTTCATTAAAATTGAAAGCGTTTTGGATTTACTTCCACAATGCTGACATAAATGATTAACTTAATTTATATTTCCATATCTTCCGGGTATACAAAATACGTAGAAATATGTAGACTTCGCTAATATACCTATACGAAATAAATAGGTGCAATATAATCGAAATATTTCGCAAAAAAGGAAAGGAAGATTATGTATATGTTTATACCGTAAAATACATCATGTTTCCACATTAGGTATAAACAATATCACACGAGTTAGGCAATTAATGAAAAATAATATTTTTTCTACTACAAAACTGAATATAATATATTACTACGTTAATATGTGTTATATTCCACGTAAAAACTTTAATGTACTACCTCAGATTAGTAAAGTAGGTAGATCTATCATTTCCAACAAAAAAATGAAGCTATTTTTAAAATGGTCGGGCTATAAAAGTGATTATGTGAGGGTAAATAAAACTACGCTAGCTTTGTGTGTGTGCGTATAAATACATGAAAGTAGTGTAGTTTTTTGGCTTCACTCAAATACAGGGCGTTGAGTAATCTACCTATTTTATTTATCTGAGTGTACTACGTACTACGCCTAAGTAGCTGCGTCTAGCAAGTTCGTTAACGACATTAAATAAAATTTAACCCGAATCTTTAAAAGGGTTTCTCATACCTGATTCAGATAGTCTACTTTGCTGGTCAAATACAGATTAGTAGAATAAACTATGTAGATAAATAACTCAATAGGAAGACTACTGACCATCAGCTGAATTAATTGCTTTTATTGCGAAATTATAAGTTCAAAAGTCGTAATAAGTTTTTGCGCTATATTTTTATATTTAGCATTTAGACTTTAATCTGATTAAGTCTGAATTAATTTACGTTTGCTAGCGTTTATGATCCTATAATACTTAACTTTTAGCTAGGTTTTCCTTATTGTCGTAAAATGTAATAAAATCTGCCTTAGACTTACATTTTTCGAGCTGGTTCTACCGGCATACTGGTAGTTACTTTTGATTCTTTTATTTTTATTATCATTTAAAGGAAATGACATGAACATGAATATGATTTTTTTGATATTTCTCGACCATGCTGTATATATCTAATTCGTACACTTAATTTTAGCTTTTTTTAACGTGGGTAAATCCTCGGAAACCGTCACGTATCCATTTCGTACCGCCTAGTAGGTAAATCTCCGATCCTAGTGGTTAACTCTTGGCAATAAAAAAATCGAAACCACCACCTTACCATGTCCTCTAAACTCTAAAGTACAGAACACGCACCCATCCGACTTCCGACCGCTCCCAACGCTTACATTTGCAGATCTATTACGGTCTACATAAATTTTGCGAGTGACATTCTTACTCGTGATATTAAAAGTAAACAAGTCCAACGTACATATAAGTAGGCCTATATAATAAATAATACCTCCATGCGGACGTCCGTCAGGTGTAAATAAATTAGAATAACAAGTCACTTAAAATAGTAGATACCAGTTGTAAAACAAATACTTAAAAAATAGTAACATATTAACATATGCTTGTTAACTAAACTTATAAATATATTTACCAAGGTCGTCTTATGTATTCTGATCTTACATAAGTATATGTTTGCGGATATTTATGAGCTGAATTATTGTAGATTATTAAATAAATAACCGTGTTTAGAGGGAGTAATAAAATAATTATTATCGTTGTATGTTGGTATGTACCCTATTGAAGCTTACTCGTTCTAGCTTAATTAATTTAAATAACTAACTAACTTTACATTACATTAATTTAAATAACTGACCTATTATTGGGCATAAAGGATACCCTGAAAACGAGTAGGTTATTACGATAAATTCTTCATTAAAGTGTGGTAATTCCCAAAAACAACATTAATATAAACTTAAAAAAATCATCAAATAATTTGGATAAAATTTTTGAACCGTCGTTAATGTAAAATCTTTGAGATAACTTATTCTAATGCATTCACGTACTACCTACCTATATTTGATTACAATAAAAAACAATACAAAAAATGCTGGAATCCATAAACAAGACTTATGTATATGAAGATATCTTGTTTTTGCTTTATCTTAAAAATTATATAGGAACACGGTACATGAGCATTTTAATTGGTATAATTATAGCGCGAACGGTAGAGCTAAGAAATACGAGTACCACCATAATATGTCAAGTGTGAATCGGGATCAAACTTAAAACATGAACTCATTTTTATAACAGGTTCTTTACGATTCGATAAAATTGACAATTATTTATGGTATACGACGAAATACGATTTTTGGCGTTTATTGAGACGACAACCTCTTACGAAAAAAATATCTATTTTTTTTTATTTCACAAGAAACAGAAACACACTATTTTTATAGAGTAGAAATATGCGAGGAGATAGTCTTGTTGTAGTCAAAATACATTATAGGTACTTATCATAATATTATATCTATAAATACCTGTGATAAATACCATAGAAGCAGTCGAATATTAGAACAGTAGGTATTTGTGTCGGAATGGTTATCCTATTAATAGAAAATAAATGGAGACGAGTTTTATTTCTAGAATTTGCTCTACTCGTCTAATTAAAATAATTGTTTGATTATGTTGTACGTACAATTAGGTATATGTACACTAAAAATTCATAAAAACGGTCAGGTATGTACATGTACAAATATGGTTTCCTCGGTTTAATTGTTATTATGGTAATATTGTAAAGAAAATGTTTATTGCCAGTATTGCATCTAAAGCAGAAAAATATTCATAAACTAGCTGAACCCCGCGATTTTAGCCACGTTTAAAAAGTAAAAAAAAATACATATTTGAACATAAATGTCATCCCGCTTTCCTGCGATTTTTCAAAAACACAAACACAGACAGACAGATATATATTTTTTTTATTGCATTTACATTACAGGTATCGTGTATACTTCCATATGTATTACGTAAAAAATTTAAAGTTATTTTGAATTTATAGTTATTTAAGTTATTTTGAAATCACAAACAGACACTTCAATTTTATTTATTTGTATGGATTAAGGCTTAAAATAAGATTATGTTTATGC
>DWPV01004857.1:0-13067 GCA_018251915.1 Urbanus proteus proteus
TTTACTGTAAAACCAAGATTAAAGATGGCGACATTCCTGTGATGACTGTGATAAAGAACTAGACTATCGTTCATTTTTACGGAAATCATAAAAGCATAATTAGTATAGCTTCTTATTTCTATACAAATAAATAAAATCGAAGTGTCTGTTTGTGATTTCCAAACATTATATTTTTACTCAATGTCTATAAAAGTATACACAAAAATTCAATTAAAAAAAATTGACAATCTGTCTGTCTGTTTAGCTGAGGCTTCTTAACGGCTGGATCAATTTTGACGTAACTATCACTGAAAGATAGCTGAAGATCTAAAGCGCAACATAGGCTACTTTAGTTTTGAAAAATGCATTAGCGCGCGAAACACGCATGCGCGCACGGTCGTGGATTTGTTACTTCTTTAACGCGAGTGAAACCGCAGGTATCAGCTTGTTCTTAAGTAATTTAAATGAGGTCTAATTAAAGGCGATGAAGCGGAAGTGGTCCAAGGTGAAGCGCGTAGCCTGCGATAGACCGCGATGTCGAAGGATTGTAGACGCACCTAGGGGACACAGGAAATTAAGTCTTGTAAGTCTAATTAATTTTTAGGGTTGATGTCACTAATATCGATATTCTATTCGATTCTACGAATTATTCGATATTGTTAAAATAATATTACATCGTTTTTATCGTTTCGTCGCTAGCTACAACCCTTTTTATTCTGATACGTATAACTTAGCCCACACCAACGATTTTACGTAGTCATATATGTAGGTATGTAGGGATTGTAGGTATATTGGATATATGTGGGCTCGCCAGAGTTCGTTAAAATTTTAAGGAGTTATTGATTAAAGTTTAAAGGAGATAGGTACTACCATTTCTGCATAGGATTTGGTTGCAACTTATGGCGTTAATTATCCAATTGCTGGATTTGTGCGTGTAGGAGGCCAGAAGTATGTCTAAAGTGCAATTTTCTGAAAGGAGCATGGCGGAAGATTAGTTGATATGTCAGATGATGATGAACGAACCCATATACCACTGTCTATAAATGTACAATGTTCGAAAGGGGATTGTTCGAAAGGTGATTATCTGTACAAATAAATAAAATTAAAGTGTCTGTTTGTAATTTCAAAATAACATTTTTTTACTCAATGCAATTTGAAAGTATACAAAAAAATTGTCTGATTGTCTGAGGTAATCTTCTAAACGGCTGGACCGATTTTGATAGGACTTCCACTGGAAAATAGCTGAAGGTCTAATGCGTAACATAGGCTATTCTAATTTTAGAAAAAGCATTATCGCGCGCGTGACGCGCATACGGCCGCCGTCACGGGGGAGCGAAGTGTTACCTACTCGTGTGTTTAGATATGTATTCCTTTTTACTTTTATAACGCGGGTGAACCGCGGGGATCAGCTAGTTTTGAATATAATTGTGATAACAACCGGGACAAAGAAATTAACATGTAGTTTGCATAAGTGTCAACCACTAGCGGTCAATCCACCTGCCGACTGCCCGACCTTGCTTTATTTGGTAGATAGGTTATGATCTACACATCCTACGCGCGTTATTTTATGTAAACTCGATAAAAAGTTTAGATATACCCATATTTCATTAAAGTAATATGGTAATTTTTAGATGTAATTCCAGTAATCTACTTATGAGAAATTAAGGGGTCAAGAGTGGCTCCAAATGGTTAATGTAAATATAGGTACACATAGTGCGGTTTCAAACATTGGCTTTGAAACACGACCGTGTTTCTAGATATAAGTTACATTTCACGACCCGCGTGGCGGAGCGGTTACCATACCGGTCTGACGAACAGTGTCCCGGGTTCGATTCCTAGCCAGACAAATATCTGAATGATGAGTTTAGATTTCTGTTCTGGGTGTGGGTGTTCGTGTATTCGTGTGTGTTCATAGCACCCACGACACAGGACAAATTCCTACTGGGGGGCTATGAGTATAGAAAGTATTTAAGCGTCTATAAAACTAGATAAATAATTTCCATGCTGTCCTAATCCCCTACGATATTTTTTTAAATGAAAATTAGCGGCAAATTCATTTTTACTTACTTCGGGATTGTTTTCGTTGCATGTAAGTGTATCCCTATAGGTATATTTATATTATCTCTTTATATGTATTATGTGTCTCAAAACATACATAGGTACCTATATTAAAAGGTCAATGTTGTGGATTTCTTTAAACGTAAACAATCTTTGCATGGACTAGAGATCAAAGAGGTGAGTTTTGACGCGACAAAGTAAATGGAGATACGTATTATGAATCATTGGTGATTTGTTTATAAGTTACAAATACTATTATCAACCCTAGATAATATCATAGTCCTGCCTAAGGCCGGCCGTAGATGTGTTGCTACCCCTGAGGATTAAGACGAAACGCCTCGGATAAGGATGTCTCGGATGAGAAATTTAAAAAAAATGTCTGACAGTCTATCTGTCAGTCTATCTGTCTGTCTGTTCGTTTAGCTGAGGTAGTTTACTAAACGCCCGGGCCGATTTGACGGGACTTTTACTGGAAGATAAGAAGTATAAAACTCTACAAAAATGATTTAAATTATGATATGGTACAACAATATTTGAAAATGAAGCTAACCTCCATACATTAGTGGGCATTGTCCTTTAATAAAGAAGCTGATTAATTTCTACATCTAAGCAAGAACGTGGAATGCAGGAGTCTAGCCCAAACTAGTCCGGATGTATAGCAAGAAAAGTGGTAATAAAAAAGACACGCAAAAAGTCTTTGTACTGCGATAGACCAAGGTCGTCGGTGAAACTAACTAAATTTGTGTTTGAGTAATAATTTATATTACAGCGACTTAACCTTGTTTACGTCGAGTGCATTATAGTTATTCATGTTTTATAATCAAAATATTTTATAGATAACAAGATAACGCTCCACTACATAGTATAAAACAAAGTCGCTTTCTCTGTCCCTATATCCCTATGTATGCTTAAATCTTTAAAACTACATAACGAATTTTGATGCGATTTTTTCTAAAAGATAGTGATTGAAGAGGAAGGTTTATATGTATAATAACATCAGTTTATTCTGTAGTATATTTAGTATCAGCAATGCACCCGCGCGAAGCCGGGGCGGGTCGCTGGTGATATGTATAATTTCATTTATCTGAGGATGGATACAATATTTTATTTATTATGTCCTCTCTGTGACGACAGTGCTATTCTTAAAAGTAAACTGCAACCACTTTGACGGTGAATTTAAATAAAGCCATTTTTATTAGTTATACGTATTCTTACACTTTTTTGAAACTGTAGATGGCGGTCCCATCGGGGAGTTACCGGATAATTGGGATCAGACGAAAGATGACACACAGTCCCTATTTCTGAACAAGAGCGACAAGAATGACTTGGAACCGTACCCTCTCGCGCTCAGCGAGGAAGGTAAATTTGTACCGTGACTCAATTGTGATCAAACAGTAGCTAGCATAGAATATCGTATATACCTAAGGTCATTTATATTTAATGCAAATGAACTTTAACAGGTAACTCTGAAGGATATGAACAAGGAGTGGAGCAAAGATATGACTCTCCACAATCTACCGGTGAACTGGATAATCTCATCATGAGACCAGAATTGTATGGCGAGCCCCCAGCAATGGAAGGCCTCTCTGCTGGCTATGACTCAAGGCGCCGTAAGCGGGGCAGTGGCAAAGTTGGAGGAGCTGGTGCTGCTACTAAAGTGGCTACCAAATCTAATTCTGGAAAGAAGAATTTGAAGTTAGTAATATCGTAATATAAATGAATACCTAAATATGAATGATAAAATATTATTTTTCTCATTAAGGTCATTTATTTACTTAACGAACTCAACATCCTTATGAAAAGAGGAAGAAATGTTACATTGTAGAGAGAAGAGAAGAGAAAAAACTGCGAGATAAACATTGTTTTGAAGTGTCATAATAAACTTACTTATTTCAGACCTGAAGATGCTTTGTCTCCTGTCGATACGGTATCGAACGAACATGATGCTCACCGCCGCAAGCGAGGAAGCGGTAAAGTGAGCGGTGCGGCTGCTTCTGCCAAAAGCGTATCTACGAAAAACTCCAGTGGAAATAAGAAAAACTTCAGGTAAATATCTTGTAATTTATGTGTAACATTTTAGAATTTAGTTATGCTTGGATTTAAAAACAACCCTCTCGTAGGCCAATTTCGGAGCGCCGCAAGCGAGACTCTGGATTAAGTGCAGCTGACGTACGAGCTCTGCTGAATTTATGGGAGGCTCAGGAACGCAGGAAGCAAGAATGGAATGCCAACCAATGGGCTGCCGATCGTTACTATGGTCGAATGAACTCCCTGGAAGAAGATCAGCCTGAAGTAGACGAAAATGGAGACTTGTGGTATAATGAACCGGTTGTAATCGGACAACGTGAACGAGAATATCCCCATCGCTCATACTTCTCGGAACAGAACCGCATGGCGCTCGCTCGAGGCATGCCTGATATCTACCAAGTTGATCCCAATGAACTCGCTCAGAGATATGAAGAAGCTCGTCGTAAGAGGCAGTATGCCAATAAAATGAAGCGTTTCATGGTGGCTCGCAAGCGTTCTGATAACATGATGCACCAGAATAACTACAGGCCCCGTGACGACCTTTACACCTTGGCTGAGCTGCTTCGCTCAGCGCCGCGCGTGCAGGAGCAGGATATACCTGTGTATCGGCGACTGATACTTTAAACAGTTCAGATTAAAATGAAAATTTGAGGTCATTCGTATCTTGTAAGTTTAATGTTAGATATTAGTTAGCTTCTTCCATACCCATTATCCCTTACAGTTATGCACGTTGTTTCTATTAGTGGATATTTAATTAAACGTATGGTTCAAAAGTTTTTGAAAGTTGATAATTAAATGTTTCACAAGATTCTAAATTCGAGTTCGACAGATAAGTAGTCCTACAATTGAAATTATGAATGTTTTAATTATTTCTATTAATATAAGAAACATGTTTGTTATTCTTAATGGCCTACAATTTTCGAGAGTTTACGACGAAAGCTATTCAATTCAATAAATATCTTAACAAAACAAATATCTCCTTTATTATTGGTCCTACCTCATTTACCGCATATCTTTTTAGATCATGTATTCTTAAATGTATTGAATATTTAGGTACATTAAGGTATATTTATTAACATTTAACGGCTACTCATTATTCAGCCTACTTCTACTACTTTATTGTCGTATTTACCTATGTCCCGTAGTGAGGTCAAACTTCACATTTAACATTAGATTAATCTATCTAAATGTACATGGTATAAACTTTTGTGTATTAAATTAGTATTGTCGAGAATGGACTTTTATTGTAGTATCCCCTCCCCAAAGTTTCAGTAAGTTACCACTTTAGATAAGTAGTTAATACAATCAATAAATGCAGTCGCAGCTCACTTGATGTGAAATGGTCACTGCCATCCACGGACTTAGGATACCAACCGAAAGTCGGACAGAAATCGGGCTTGAATTTGACTACAGGTGCTGTGCTGCTTTTGACGACAAAGTGCGCAACCACTTTGTCATCAAAACCTTACCACGAATCCACCCTTCCAATTGATCAGTCACATCGAGCAGATAGCTATACCTTCTAGCTTCGTTGCCTACTGAGGACTAGTCAAATTTGTGTTCTTTAGGCTGACCAGACACTCTCAGGAATAGATATTTTGCCAACCCAGAGCCTGCGGGTTATATGGCCATAGCTATCCATAGTTACTTCAGCTGCAACCTGACACATAAGCTTGAAAATCAGGTAACCTCGTACATTTGTGAGGAAAAAGCGGTAAATATTTATACCCATCTAAAACTCTACTTTAATGAAACATTATCAGCCAATGTACTTAAATGATAATATTATCTTGTAACTATAGATTACGACATTGTTGTAAAAAGCTCTTTGCTTATCTATCTAACCTAATCAATCAATAAAAGGTTGAAAGGTACTTAGTTAATGCTTATAACATGTTATACTCATATTAACCATATTATAGTTCCTATCTAGGTACCTACTATAGGTACTATACCTACCTAGGTACTATAGGTACCTACCTAGTTTAGTGAGGTACCATTTAATCAGTTAACAATTATATACGAGTATTAATGTTTAGCTATTATTATAATAAATAATATCATCACAAGCGCGGCTATAGCTTTGTGAAATAAGGAGACTTGCAAGTCAACAAAAAAACAAAAATGTCCTCCTCTTTGAAGAATTTACTTATTTATTTGGTTAAAACTGAGTGGTAATGGAGTAAACATTAAAAAAATACGTCCACTACAACAAATAAAAACTTAAATGTCAACGAAAATCAAACAAATAAAAAGTAAAACAAATAAATCACGTTTTAATTTGACGGATTATGTCAAAGTAAATAAACTACTCATGCTATTTCTTCTAAAGTATGTTAGCTAATCTATAGAAGAGTAAGCTAAGATAATATGTATGAAGAAGTTGACGACAATATAAAAAATAATCCGGAAAAAGCATCTCAGTCGCCTGTAGAATCAATTAAAAGAACTGAAAACTGCAACGAATTGGAAAATGAAGAAAACCGAACATGGTCAAAGTATGAAATATTTTTGTATATGATTTGTTATATTGGTATGTTTTTAAAACGTTTGGGAAAAGACTTGTATAAATCTGCTTTGAATTCTATATATTCTGAACAAGTGTTACCAGAACACATCGTAGACTTAATGAAAGCTTCGGAAACACTACGTTTAGAAAATAATTCACGTACTCAATTCCGCATCAGGCACCATGAAATAAAGCAACCTTTTAATAGAACCAGTTTTAGCGAAAGCCCTATCCATATTAATTGATTAGTTCCAGGCACCTAAGTTGGATACAGAGAATATGGTTATTCTTAGGAAAATCCTTTAGAGTTTTTAAGTGGAATATGCTGTCAAGTGAAGACGATATAAACTTTCAATATATTTCGGGAAATGTGTCAACAACAAACGAAAATTCTAATGCAGTTCAATCAATAGAAATACCTAGAAATACTCATTTGAGGGGAATGTTGAATAAAAAAACAAAACTTACTAGTGATATAAATACGAGTAATATTGATATGTCGCCCTCAACAAGCAAGAGGCACATGAATCATACTGCACTTTCAACTGAATTCAGACCTTCCAATACTGAAGTTAATGTACAAACAGAGAATAATAGTTTAAACGATAGTTATGACGATAATGACTCTATAGTCATAGCTTACCTTAAAAACAAAGACTCTATCATAGATTTAAGAAATTCAACAATACCTAGAAAGGTATCGGTATTAAATAAGGTGCCCAAAATGGAAACAATATTGGAAGGTGAACAATTTACGGGCTTTCGAAGCACATCACAAACATCAAATATAGAAATAGCTGAAAATTGTAATCAACATGCTGATGAAGACAATTTGAACGGATGAAAAAATACATAATTCTGTATTGAAATTAAATTTATAGGTATTAAAACTGTTATAATTTATTCAAATAAATAAGACATTCAATATTGTGTTCTGGTTTCAATCTCTTCTCCATTAAAACGATTGAGGAGTTAAGTACGGGATATTTGGAATTTAACGTTCTTTTTCTTCAATTAATATTTCCATTAATGTACCTACTTACGAAATATTGCAGCTACATTTGATTTTGAGTATCACAATTTTTTACGATTACAGAATTAATATTCTATAATGGTACTAATTCGTAGTTCTGTGAGTACTAATGATTGCATACTACGGGGAAATGACTAATGAAAATATGTAATTATAATTATTTTCCCATAGATCTAATTTTACGTTATCTTGTATATTATTTTGTTTATTTTTATTTTTTGTCTTTATTCAGCATTGTCGGAGTCATCCTTGGACGTTTACATCCCATCTTTTCCTGGTTCACCAAGATCGCTTAACATTGGCTCGGTGCAATCTTTGCTTTCAATGGAAGGTCATGACCCATTTTTTGTCGAAGCCGTTGAATTTCTTCATGAAGACAAAGAGTTTTTAATAGCTGCTGAGACGGGCAATTACAAGTTACTTGATATACTTATAAGGTAGATATGCTAGAACATCTTTTATTTCAACTAGAACTTCTTTTATTTCAATCATTGACTTTTATGAAATCATTGATTTTTTCAATCTATATAATAATTCCATGTTCTAACCCAACCTAATCTAAACAAGTCACCTCAGAAAGAATAGGTTACTACATTATAAATATGTTTTATTTATACATTACTACTTGAGTTATTTATCGAATATAGTATATTTAATACATACTGTTTTATAGACGAGGGACGAATATACAACAAAAGGACCATTTAGGTCGAAATGCCCTTCATTTAGCAGTTTGCTCTGATAGCGAAGCAGCTGTTATGCTTCTTCTGAAAACTGGAATAAAAACGAATGTAATAGATAATCTTGGCATGACTGCGCTTTCCCTGTGCTTAATGAGAAGGTACCCATAAATCTTATGTACATAATTATTACTACCTTGCTTACCTATTTTTGAATATTTTTTATGACATTGAAGTTGTAAACGTACATGGAGTTGATCATTGCTGCCCTTGGACATCTGTAATCTACTAAATACTCGTACAGAACAGGGTTTCTGCCTAAAATCTATCGCAGATGCATTGTCGCCTTTAAACTAAACACAGGTGCTTCATGTTATAAATAGGTGTGTGTAAAATAGGATGGAAAGATAAGGGTTTTAATAGGTGCTTGAAATAATTTTGCAGACCATCATACAAAATAGCAAACCGGCTATTCGATCATGGTGCACAAATTGTACCACGATCGAATCCAGTGGACACAGGCCTATTTCTTCGTTAGTATTTATTTTTATTTTGTAACCAAGATATTTTCCTTATCAATTATCGTTATAATAACAAATCAAAATTAATGTGTGAATTCCATTTTCTAGTCCAAAATTTATGCTGGAAATTTACTTATTAGGCTCTTTGTATAGGTATGAACGCTACAGTGTTATATTTTTAGTAAAAAAATAAAGTTAAAATTGTTATTGAAAAAAAAAACAAAATAAATTAATGAAATGATTCTTTCAGAATTTGTAATGATGTGTCAGCCCACTACCCAAGAAGCTGAAATATTGCAACTTCTAGTAGACAAAGGTGCTGTTGTAAATGATCCAGAGGCACCTGGTGGACGACAAGCTCTCCATTTTGCAGCCATGAGTAACAACTGTAAACTCATAACTATCCTCGTCGAATTAGGAGCAGATTTGTTTATTACTAATCATAGAGACGAGACGCCGAGAGATGTCGCTGAAATATTTAAATGTACAGAAGCATTTGCACTATTGTCATTATTAGAAGAACAAGAAGAAACTAGTAATAGCTCTCTATCTGTAGAGAATAGTAAATAAATATTTCTTAGGAACTTGTATTTTATTTAACAGCTTTTAAAATAAGTAAGACAAACAAACATACTAAACTCGCCGTCGTCGTCGTCCCAGTAAAACTGTTGGTCTTACCTAGCATGATCTAACTAACATCTAGACCAGTCTTTCTTAAAGTGGGCGATAACGCCCCCTGTGGGCGCTGGAGGCCTAGAAGGGGGTGGTAAGGGGCTTTGAAAAATTGACGGCGCTGATGTTCATGGGCAGCAGTGGGCACTTACCATCAGATGGGTTGCATGCCCATTTGCTATTGACATAACAATGATAATAAAAGAAAAAAATAGGTTAATTAAATTCCAGGTGAGAGTAATATGTTATTAATGTTTTTAAGTAAAAAAAATAGCGGGCGCTACTATATAACTGATTTTCAAAGTGGATGTTAGACGAAAAAGTTTGGGAACCTCTGATCTAGACTTTTGAGTAGGTATACATATACTTTAATCAAAGATCTTTATTATAGTGTGATGCATAAACTACCTGCGAGTCTACTCATAAAACCAATGTAAATTTGATTCTAATTTCAATTCCAATTCCGATCCGATTGTAAGAGTGACGTGTTTAGTGCTCTTCTCATGAAGACCATTGTAAATTGGATTTGGTTTGGCTATTAACGGGGCGTTATAATTTCACTATACTATTATAAATAACGGTATGATCAAAATATCATTATATAAAGCCGTGTTTTATTCCACAAATAAAATTCAGCACTTCATAGCTGCACTGCACTGCTCTTTTACAGCCTCACCACATTAAAGCACCTCAACACTGCTCCGTTACATCATATTACACGTTCAAGTAAAAGTTTATGTGACTTCGTTCAGTAAATATCAATGAGTTCGCATAATATAAAACTTGGAGAAATATATTGTCTTACTTCCAAGATATTAAGCTTAATTGGCGCGGGTTGCAATTTAAGAGCAATAAACACACCAATTCAAATTCCGATAAAATCTGATTTGACCGTTTCGTGAGTTGGTCCGCTAATAGTTGCCAATTCATTAAACCACAACAATCTAATTATGCGATTTAATTGTAATCGAATATTGTTGAAGATTTAATTAAATAAATTGACTGAGCACTTATATAGGCCTCCATTCTTTGATTATATACTCTCTTCTCAAAGCCTCCATTCGACGATGAATGATGATTCTGAACCACCTATTTTCTGCATCCCGATTAGTTACTTGCCCTACCTGCCTTATTTTATGCTACACATCTTTTAGGGGAACAACACACAAATTAACGCAACAACACACTTCTAATAACTTAAAAACCAAGAATCAATGTTCAACAAATACCAATTAAAAAAAAATCTTCAGTTTCAAAGATGGCGGCCTTGTCGCAGTTGCTATTCCGTGCTAAACAATAACGAGAAAATTGATCTAACTAACTATTTTTAACTCTTTTCTGAGGAATTGGTATAATTGTTCAAATAAATAACACTAAGCCTTCAATCCTAGTCGTTTTGATGATGTGATATTAAGTGTACCGATGGCTTCCACTGTGCAAGACTCACCTGTCGTCCAGCAGACGTTCGTTGAAGAAATAGATTACAGTGAAATACAGGAGTTGCAGGCGGGTTTTATATTAGTCGTGCATGTATATGTCAAATGTTGCGAGACGAATTCATATTGATAGATGTTATATTGACAGGTTGTAGGAAAGGGGGCTTTTGGCGTCGTGTGGAAGGGTTTATGGCGGAATACATTCGTGGCGGTGAAACATATAAACTCGGAGGCTGAGAAGCGAGAGTTCGCGATAGAAGTACGGCAGCTATCCAGAGTTTCACATCCTAACATCGTGAGACTGTATGGAGCATGTACGAAGGGGGCTCATGTGTGTCTCGTGATGGAGTATGCGGAAGGCGGTTCACTGTACAACGTTCTCCATGTTCGCCCTAAGCCTAAATACACCGCAGCTCACGCCATGAGCTGGGCACGACAGTGTGCTGAGGTAATGCAAAAATAACAATATATTATTCCTTGGTCATTTCTATAGCACCAAAGTACTTCTCTCCCGCCTTGTATTTGAGTGAAGCCAAAAACTACGCTACTTTCATGTATTTATATGCACACACTTACAGAAAACTAGCGTGGTTTCTTATCAATTCCTTTAGTTTATTTACACGCACATAATCACTTTTATAACCCGACCATTTTTAAAATGACTACATTTTTTTGTTAGGAATCTACCTACTTTATTTATCTGAGTCTCATAACAATAAATGTAAATATGCACTGAAGTCCATTGATGCAATTTCATAAATATTGGGATCTAATTCAAATTAATATTTTAACTTATGGTTCCAAAATAAAATATTTTCCACTTAAACCTTTTCAGGGTGTAGCATACCTGCATGCAATGAGACCGAAGCCATTAATACACAGGGATCTAAAGCCACCAAACCTGCTGTTGGTGGCGGGTGGACAAAAGCTCAAAATATGTGATTTTGGAACTGCGGCTGATAAAGCTACGTACATGACAAATAACAAAGGGAGCGCTGCATGGATGGCACCAGAGGTATACTATTTTTTTTTCATCCATTCATCAGCCCTATCAGGTTCATTACTAAACGTAGGGTCGAACAGGGGGTTTTTTGCCAAGTCACTGCCTGAAATGTGTGTCCTGCAATTGATTTTGATCATGAAAAAGAGGGAAAGAAGAGAAAGTGGCATAGGAGCCAATTAATATGGAAAACACTGTACCCAAAAAAACACAAGATATCACATGGGAATATTAATATTTTTATAGAATCCATATTCGCTGTTCAATCTTAAACTGCCATTCTGGTATGAGACTCCTTATGTAACTTAATGTATGTAATAATATGTAAAAATAAATAAATGTAAACTTGATATTTTAATAATTTTTCATGAATTTGGTAGCATATTTCCAGTAAACACCAATGATTTCATATTATTTTCTCACTGATTTGACCATAAAGTTAGTTATTATATTTTATTTCTATAATATATAATACTAGCCTTAGCCCGCGGCTTCGCTTGCTTCTCTTCTTCAAACACCCAATCTATAAAAAAAAACATCAAAATCTGTTGCGTAGTTTCAAAGACCTAAGCATACATATGGACAGACATCGGAAAGGGACTATGTTTGATACTATGTAGTGATTGTTTCAAATTACTGTAATTTGGTTAAAATCAATAATATAACTTAACAACTACATGTGTTCTCCTATGTATAATCTTTATAACGACAATAACCTGACAATTGCGTTTGTGATAATCTGATAAAATTTATAATCTATGATAATGTTAACAATAATAAAAACAAATTATACTTATATCAATGATTGTAATGATTCATGGAATTAGGAATTCAATGCCTAGTCACTTAAAAATTAATTGATCACTGGAAATCTATAAAACACCAACATATAAAGTAGAAGGTGGTAGACCCCCATGTAGTTTGACTCTGGCGGCCCCACCGCCACACCTATTTCTGCCTTATAACAACAGTGTTAAGCACTGCTGTGTTCTGGCTTGAGGGGTGTGGACAGAGAGACAGACTTATCCGAAGTGTTCCATCTCAGTCCTCCGGAGTAGCAACGCATCTGTAGTCAACCAAAGTTTTGCCCGTGATTATATTTAGTGTTGATTACAAATGTCCATGGGTGGCAGTGGTCACTTACCATCAGG
>DWPV01004858.1:0-13066 GCA_018251915.1 Urbanus proteus proteus
TCTGTGTTAGATGTATGAATCGGTCTGTTTTGTTGAGGTGTTCAAATTGGGCAATGCCAGATGAACAATATGTTTGTATGTGTGTGTGAGTGTGTGTATGTGTGTGTATGTGTGTGCATATGAGTATGTTGACACGTCACAGTGTATAGTAAGTTAGGTGAGGCTAGCTATAGGCGGCGCGTGTCCGCTGCGCGAGCCGCCCGGCCGCCACACGCTCACGCTGCACGCGGCGCTCACCGCCACGCGGTACAACGCCGCGGAGGGCAGGCGGGAGGCGCTGATTACGTACTACCCGCCGCATGTGTGAGTATTGATCAACTTTGCTATGTTCTTACCTTAGATATGGTTTAGGTTGCAAGGTATAGGTTATTTAGCTTAGGTTAAGAAGTGTGGGATCATCGGGGACAGTGAACTGTGTTTATGGAAGTGCGTTCATGTTTACACGCGTGCGTGTGTGTGCGTTGGGTGACAGCGCGTTTCTGTGTTAGATGTATGAATCGGTGTGTTTTGTAGTTGAGTAGAGAGGTGTTTAAATAGTACGGTGCCTAGTGAACAATATCTAATTACCTAGTGTACGTGTAAATATTTTCATTATCTTATTGCAGTGAGGTTAGGTTAGGTTATGCAGAATTGTAGGTTTGTTTAGGTGGTTTAGAGTTGGTGTGTGATACCGTGTTCAAATAGGTCGATGGCTGATGAAAACAGTGTGTACTGTGTATGTGTCTTACGTTCGAGCCTGTGTGCGTGCGTTGGACGGTGTTGTCTCTAGGATGAGCCCGTGTTCGTTGAGGTAGGTGCGTGTGTATGAAATGTATGAATGCATGTGACTGTGTTTATGTGCGATTGCTTCAGATTGGTTCTGTTTCTGTACAGTCTCTAAATTTAATTAGTGGTGATGTGGTGTAGTTTTTGGTGAATGAGCGCTCATTGGTGAATGTTGTGTTTATACTAATTCTGAATGAGTGAATGAAACTACACTTAAAAGAGGTTTTCGTTTTCAGGTTTTAATATTTTAAGTATTTACATTAAGGACTTGCAAATTACGACAGTGACAACTGTGTACAACACATATTTTTATTTTCATAAATTGGTATTTTTGAAATCCTTTGATGGGATACACGGTACATAATTGAATTTAAATGAGTATTTTTGAGATATTAAACTGTAAATTTTTGCAATTTCAATTTAAATAAAATTTTGTGTTTTTTAAATTTATATTATTGGGTATTGCTGTGCATTTATACTATTTATTAGAGATTCATAATTTTGAAATCCAAGAATATGAAAATATTACTATGATGTATGATTTGATAATTCTCATAATAATAGTTATATAAATAGAAAATTAACATAATTATAGTAACATTCAAAGAGATAACAATTACATACAAAATACTTAAGTAACTTCTTGTAATTTTTATTCTCTATGATAAATGATATTCATTATATTGTCACGTTTATTCTTGATGATATAACGATATGTGTTTTTCAGGTAAGCATTGTTTTTGGAGTTATATTTGGAGGTCAACATATAGATGGGAGTGTGATTATTTGCACAATACTAGGAAATATTTTGTCCTCGTTTTAAGATACATACTGATAAATAATACGAGACTTGGCGTTATTCTTGCAATATTTTATGATATGAAAAAAGGATACGTTACGATATATGTTGCGAAAACAACGGTGAGATAGAATAACAGTTAGATATTATATATTGATATCGATATTAATCCACTAACTCAAATTTACAGCACTGACTTTGTCGGGTAAATAAATGTAATAAAATAAATATCAGGTAAAGTCAGGTGGGTTCAGTAGTATATGTTCTATATGTGTCTGTATAGAATGTTTGCTGTTCCTTAATTTAATTGATACGTAATTATTTCTTTATTCAATGGTCATTTTTAGTTCACGCTAAGATTAATATACAAGTTTATTTATATATCTTTAGACTTTTTCTTTCTCCCATTTATATTTGAGTCACTTTCATGTTAAGTCATTTTTATTTTTAGTAAAATATATTTTTGAATGTATCACTTTCATTTAATTATAAAGAAGATTAATTTAATAAAATCACTATTTTCTTTTACTTAACTTCCCGATCTATGTTTTTTCAACACGATATCACTGTAAGTCGTTTAATAAATAGTGGGAGGATCATATGTAGCATATAATAATAATTTTATTGGACAAATATGCATAAACCGAAAATGACAAATTTCGTAATTATAAATTGTAAAAATAAAACGATATTATATTGTGCTATTGATCCTCCATAATCAATTTTAAAATATTGCTTTGGTAAAAGGGTCACAACAAAAAAATACATAGCTTTTCTCAAAAAACTAAATAAAGTGATTATTCTGAATAATAGAGAAACAGGCGATGTTTAAAACATTAAAAAATCTGCAGTACGTACGCTGTAGAAAAATAATATAATCGTATAATAATTTTTCGTTTTTTTATGCTGTGGTCCTTCGAATGTAGCTTTTTTAACATTCTCCAGAGGATCACATGCATTTAATTACTAAAAGAAAGTACGTAGTACAATATACTACTATGATTGGCACTTTGGAAAGTATTACAAAATTAACAATTAAAAAATAAAAATGACGTAATATATTTGCAACTGATCCTCAAGCTATCACGCTTGGCATGTTAAATTATAAATGTTGCCATGACAAAGTGCCACACAGATATTTTCGAAATGGAAATGTTCAAAGTTGCTAGTACTTTTTCATGTTCAATGTTTCATTTCCCATACATTTTATACTTTTTTGTTGCTAGCAACTTGATAAGGGTTGCCAGTCCTATTTGAAAATTTCTCATTTTTATCATAGGAAATAACTACATTGCTAGCGATTATCTAATGTAGTATAATTGCAGTAAATATTAAGTAAGCAGATATCCTAATCACGAGATTATTATAATAGGGTATTACACACCATTAGCACAAACATTTTTATGATAATATGTGTAAAAAGTAAACTAGAAACGTGTATCTCTATTCCTAATCCAATATTATTGTTATAATTCACAATGTTAGTCTCTGCTCCGAATGTCTAAAACGTTAGCCGCCATTTTATAGCCGACGTGATGTCACTTCGATAGTAAACAAAAGCTTATTAGGGTTCAATGGATATGCGATATGACAATATTTACTAACGCTCATTACAAGTCAAACCGAATGGCGGCTAGCGTTTTCACGCGAAAACTTGAAATGATAACTATGATAGGTCGTTATAGGAAACAATTCGGTTTTATATAAATGAAATAAAATTATAGTAAGTTATTAACACTCCAAGAACAAACCGTAATACCCCGTTGTAAAATTCTAATGCTGTAGGTTTATGCATAATATCATTTTCGTGCATCTCCATAGCTTATTTTCATAAAGTACATATATAATTCGTTCTAGTTAGCTTAGATCGCATGTTCTTGTCTTCACGCATAACAATTACGTTTATTAAAAATAGGATTGCAACCCTAAAACGCTGCAAACACACTCCCAGATGATGATCGACTGTGTTTCGAACGGCCAATGTAAAACTTTCGGACGTGTGATTACTTCCAGATGGTAGCGCCACAACTGTGTTTGCAGTGCAACTCTGTGTGGCACTCGTTGTACTTCAGCTAACGTGTGTGCGTGTACGTTGCAGGATCGAGGACGAGTGGGTGCCCGAGAAGGACGTGAAGCGGATAAAACGCGTGGAGATCGCCGATCTGCCGGCTCGCACGAAGGTGCAGCTGTACGATCAGTTCTGCAACTCGTACAGGAAGAGCCCCTCCCCCCCTCCAGTGAGGAAGCAACCCCCCACCCCCCCGCAACCGTCTCGTCTCCTGCCTACCCGCACGTGCACTTCCTCGAGACTCTTGAACAATTTGATAGCGAAGAAACGCGCCGAGGTGAGGAGTGACTGCAACGCGACCAATATGCCGATGTTGGTGAACGACGAACGCGGCGATCGGGTCGAGGTGACCGGCGCGAAGAAACGGAAACTCGGTCGGCGGTACGGCGGGAACGCCTTCTGGCCCTCGGGGCGGTAGGGACGTGTGCCGGGGTCGTAGGGGCAAGGTGGATGTAACGCGACAGATTTAAGAAGTTGTCTTTGTATACCGCGACCGATTCGAAAAGGTGTCTTTGCGATTTTGGGCGTTACGGTCTTCACGATATAATACGACAAATTTAAAAAGTTGATTTTGAGAATTAAATGTTACGCGACGAATTCAAAACTCAATGCTTTAAGATCACTTTGAATTTAAGTAATAGTTGCAACAAGATTCATAAACAGTTAAAATAAGTAAATTCACATATACCAGACCGACAAAGGCAACTCGCACTTGACACATCTACCTTGTTTTCACGATCTGAACGGTTCACACTACAGTGTCGTCACACATCCGAACAAATGTCGCGGTACACGACACGATAGTGCGGATCGACCTCGTATCGCGCGCGTCACACTGTCGACCTGAATCAATGCGATGTGTTCAATGTCCTCGGTGTTTTTCGATGTGACCGCCTTATTGGGGTATTTTAAACGATTTTGCATATTTTATTTGATTTGTATAAGTACGAATAATTGACGACAGGCGACAGTGTGACGTGGGCCTATAACACCGCCGCCAAAGAGCCGGAGGGCAGACGGAAGATATACTCACAAGACTGATTCTTAATTTTTATATGATATTGATATGAACGGAACGACCGTTTAGTTGCTAGACTCGTAGTAGCTAGTACGATCAAGATTGTAAATAGTTAGCGTCAAGTGTAAAAAAGATGTTAGGCTCGCGAGGCAACGTCGCCTAGCGGTATAGTTTAAAATTTTATCTTCGGGAACACCGGAGGTTAGCGGACGGATTAGTCTGAATAGTTGCTAAGTTAGTTTTAACGGACGACCGGCGATAACGGATCACTGCCAATGTGTAAATAGGATAGTTTATATATTTTAATAGCGTATAATTTTAGCGGTTCGGTTCAATTCGGTTCGCTTCGGTACGGTTCGGTTCGGCTTGAATGTGTTGGTCGGTGTATGTATGTATGTATGTCTGTGTGCGTGACGTGGTTCACTCGTGACCGCTTGCTTTTTTTTGTGGTGCCAATTTTGTACGTTTATGCGATTTAACTATGTCGATATTGCTGTCGAAGTTGTCTGTATGTTTGTATCTCAGTATTTAAGTCCTATCTAAATCTATTTTTTTTATATGCAGCGTATAAGTTCACTGCGTTCATTTAATGATTAAAAGCTTTATCGTTCTCAAAATAACCAAAGTCGTTAAAAAATTCACTTGATTACTGAGATACGTTCATTCGACAAGTTGTTGTAGACAAGGGTAAAACTCCAATATAATGTCGGATACGTTTTAATATTAATGCGATAGGTGCGTGAAATATGTTTGTGTGTTTTAATTTGAACGAAAATGTTAAATAAATGTGACATTGGATGCAATGTTACATTACGAGTGATCATTCGGATGTGTACTTGTACGAAAGAAAAAAAAAGAGAAAAGAAAGAAAAGAGTCGAATTTTAATATTTTTCTTTTTCTTTCGTACACTTTTCTTTGTCACCAAGTGCCTCAGCCCATCGCAGATTTAATATCATATATTGTACCGCGTAGTCATATCAAACGAAACTCGTTATTGTTAGTGTGATAGAGTTCAATTTTGATATCGTATAGTCCAATAATCCTGTGTTCTAGTAACGAAGCAATTTCGATGACGCTTTAAGATACAAGCTCGTCTGTCTGTCTGTCTGTTTGCATGTTCGTTTGTTTGTGCGTGCGTTTGTCCGTTGTGTCTAATGAATAGTCACTGCCATTCAAGTTGTGTTTAATACGTAGTTACAGGTGGTTTGTACTGCCTTACTCTTAGCAATAACACTATGTGATAGGATTAATAAGTGAATAACAGAATAATTTCCACGCACAAGGTTTTTTGGTAATTTTATCAGTAATAAATAAATTAGTGATGCAAAAAATGTGATTATTGTGTTCGGACAGGATTTGTATTCGGATGGGGGTTTTGAAGGATTTGCTTGTGAGACTAAGGACTTACCGGATTTGTAAGAAACAATGACGTTTAGTATTTTTTGATCTTTTAAGTATTTTTAATTTTTGAATTTTAAATCATAGATACGCCTATTCCTAACCATAGATTTATAGTACATACTAATTATTGCCTGATGAAGAGTTTCAATTATAATGGTGTATGATCAATGTCTGTATTTCTGTCATTCAATTATAATTTGTAATTTTTATTCAATTGTAATTTTTATTTTTAGTTATAAATTAACGAATTTTAATCAATGTTAAGGAAAAAGAAAAAGAGATAATTATACCAGGCTTATTTGTAAAAGTTATTTGCAACGAATGTTAAATATATAGGTCGTACCTATCTATGATTTAAATTGTGAATTTTTTTTTTCTCAATGATACAGTATGATTTAAATTTAGCATATTATTTTTAGAAAAATATAACGTATTATTAATTACAATGGACAAAAGCAGATATCCTGCTTGCATTTTATTATTATTACATATAAAAATTGGATTTGTGTTTTTGTTTTTTTTTCTATGTACATATATTTTATTTCAATACTAAATGTCATTTGTTTCATTAATTGAATATATGTGTTCGAAATGTGATGGAATATTCAGATGTCAACAGAAGTTTAATGATGAAATGTAATTAATCATATATTATTATAATTTGTGTTTTGCTGAAGTATGTATGTTAATTTTCACATTTCTTTATATCAATGCATATATTACAAAGTTTCATTAAAATCGGTCTAACCACTATTCTGTTTTCCAAATAGTGGGTTTCTTTTAGTATTAGGCACTACTTACTACGTAGTTTTAGTAGGTTTATTTCTTTAATGTTGTAAGAAATGACTGGTTATAAACTTTAATTAATTCTATAAAATTATTTGTCATAACATTACCAATTAAAAAAATCCGACACCAGTTCATTGTTCGTGTAAAAAGTTAACAATACCCACTGAACGCGGCATTATTTTGAAAAACAATAGCATTTTGTGGACGTTTCCAATATCAGGTGACATTTTAAAATGTGACTTCAGCGGAATAACATTGTATAAACCACAGACCTAAAAAATGTAGATAACGCTTCGCTCACAATGCATTGCTGAAAAACTTCAGTTTAATTTAATATACTATTATGTGGCGAATTTATATTTCAAGTGGCGAACATCAAATAAGAACAATAATAAATAGAGTCAGCTTTTTTTTTTCAAGCAGTTAATATTGTAATACAAATGTAATTATTCGTTTGATACACTTAGCATTGAATGCCATTCGAGCATACTTTATTCATATTCTGTTTCACAGGCGAAGTCTATTATTTTATTGGTCTGAGGCACAAGTATAAAATTGATATGTAAGTTGAAGCGTCTTTTATTTACTGCTATGGAGATGCCATTTCATCATTTTACTGAAATATACCTTTTATTATTACTCTTTCTGTTGACAACTGAAATAAAGCTGACGAGACATGATCCGACATGTTGATAACGACAACAGATACAATTTATGTCCATAGCAGATTAGTGTTCGAATGTTTTTAAAAATGTGAAACTTTTTCGATGACTCTACACACATTGTCATTTTAATGCCTTTTAGTATATAAGGTGTTATATACAATTGTGGATTATATAATGAATTAAAACATTGTGTTCTGTGCTCACACGATCTCGCTAGTATTTTTTAGTTAGTGCCTATAGATGTTAAGTTAGGTCGAATTTGTGTGTGAGTATGTCGCTAGTATGCCGACATGCGATCCGTGGCGTTCGCTCTGTGAGGCAACGCAGTTGCGATTTGGCGACGTTAGACAAACGCAAAATCGTTCACTCCCAAGTCGCGGCTGTGCAAACGCCCTAATGAGTAACGAAGACTTTGATAAGAATGTTAAAAGGAACTAGATAACTTATTAGGGACCTTAGAACGGCCGATTGAATTATGTAAATTTTGATACGCGAGCCGTGCGAATGTAAAGTTTTAACGTATGTTAGGCGTAACGAAATCGGAATTAGTTTCGGAATGTTAGGGGTATAGCAAAGTTGGTCGTCGTTATGCAAATATGCACTAGGAAATGTTACTCGAGTGCGTTCGGGGATGTTCGCCGTCCCGCTCGCACGCACAGCGCGCGACAGAGACGGCGATATACACCCCTGAACGCATTCAAAGTGGGTGTGGACCCAAAGAATTGTAATAGAAAAATATCTCTCGTAGTCAAGTTGGTGCCTGAATGGAGACGGTGGTAATGTGGGATCGTACGCTGTCTTATGAAGATTTTAGGAGTTCCCTTTTATCCATGGATGGGTTCCAATGTACTGATTTATTTCTTTTAAATAAAATTAAATAAAAAACTAGACTAATTTTTTTCAGCACTGACGGTAGTGCCATATTTTATTGGCTCACTTTTTTAAATTTAATTTAATAGTCAAATTCGACACCAAATCAGAAAGACAAAATTTGTTTTATTGATTTCTCGATTAACCGAGTAACTTGTGGACTTGATATGATCTCAAATTAATCGGCAGTGAAGCAATATTAGTACGATTATTTCTTCAAAACTACATAATCGATTCTTAAATCGATTTTAATTTTGTTAGCGAAATAATTTACTCTGCTCAATACAAATATTTATCTTATTTATCTTCCAACATAAAAAAAATAAATAATTGGCCTACAATCGCTTCAGTACAAATTTCATTTGATTGTTGTGAATCGAAAAAATATTAATTTAAGTGTTTGGAGGCATTTTTCTAAAATTCTAATTCATTAAGATCTAGCTCCCCCTAGGTTAGGTAGGCGAGTTGTAGGCAGAGAAATAATATTTTGTTAACGTGAATCTTCGGGTTAAATTATATGGAAATGTAATTGTTAAATAAACGGGAAAGATGTTGAAGATCCTCTCGACTGATGTACGCTCAATCGCATGTTTTGGAGAGTAATTGTGTTAAAAGAGTGTTAGGAATGATATTTGATGTAAAATCTATTTTTTTAACTGGTCGGACTAGGAAAGATTGTTTACTTAAGATAAGTCTTGAGTATACGGAGTCCATCCGAATATGAATGTACAAAACTTGGCCTTTTCACTGCCGTGCACTTAGTCAATATGTAGGGCAGTACATCAGTCGGGAGATCTCTACAATATATTTTTATCACTGCCACAATAGTTGTAATGTATTTTGGATGTGTGAGTTCGTTTCGGTTCGCATGTGCCGGGCACCCGTGCCTTGTAGACTTGCTCATCAGTTAAGGTGTAATTTAAGTTGTAATTTAATTTCAATTATCGAAAATTGTATGATAAAGAACAAGTATTTTACGGGAACAACGGTTGTCGCGACCAATAGTTATCCTGTAAGTGAACTGTTTGAAGGAACGGCATGGGATTTGGACTATTATTTTTTTCAATTTCACAAACGATCCTATGTTATTTCTCACAGCAGAATTGAATAAGCGAGTTTGGCCCGCATTAAGTTTTTTTGCGGTTCGTCCTAATGTTGGTGTGAAGGCGTGAAACACATTACGGCTGCGTTCAATGTACAAAATGGCGAGTGAAGCGCTGACCGCAAACGCTGGGGTCGCTGTAGTAGTGCGTAGTGAATGGGGTAGTTAATTGGTGACGTTTCCGGTCAGGTTTTACGGCACTGGAGTGTAAATAGTTAAGTATTTATTACTAAGTATTATTCGGCAGATGTAATTTGCTTCGCGCCTCGGTGGGATGTCGGCGAGCTCGATCCCGCGATCCCGGGATCGCGAGTGCCGATCGCGGGATCGTGTTCCGGGATTAGACTAGTGTAGTGTACGCGAGTTGTCTTTCAACATGTTTCCTATATGCGTTTATTATATGAATGTTCTCCTTTATTGTAAATGTTTGAGATCCATAGTAACTATATGTGTGGAGCCTGTATCCCGAATAGTGTGCACTACTTATATTCAATTTGTAGATATTTAATTATATATAGTATAATGTTTAATGCGTTGTCTTATTTGCTTGACCCTTTATGGTGAAATCCGAAAATTAATTATAATTTGACCCACATCGGACGGTGGGAGATCTACCTCAATTAATTTATCACACATTTGGGCATAATAATAGTAAATGTTACTTTAATCTCGAACCTTGAAATTTGTTCAATGTAGTGATTGTTAAGATTTTTTTAATACAATGGTTTGTCCACATGTCACAAGTACTGTATCTTATATTAAATACATATTGTATGATTGATTATAATTGGTTTTATTTTTTTATTTCTCTTTTTATGCAATAAAGAGTATCTGAATTAAATGCTATGGAACTGGCAATTTGTGACTTAAAAGCTCCAGATTTGCGGAAGTACATGACTTGGCTCAGACACTGCCGGGTTCCTAGCCAAATGAAAGCAGTTTTGATATAAAATTATCCTTGTAATTCTCACTTGTAACCAAATTGAAATGGACGACGATGCCTTGCTCCTCCAAAAGGCTAATTTAGAACGCTTTATATACCATCAAAATTATAAGCTCTTTGTAGCACACTGTTGTAATAAGCAATACTTAGGTGCTGATAGAAGATTATATTTTTCATATTTTAGGAAAGAGGATATTTAGGGTTTTTTAGGATTTTAATAAAAATTACCTGTTTACAAAACATAAATACACAAATTTTATAAAACAAGCGTTGAAACCATGAAACAAGGAGACAACAGGAAGTGGTACGTGGGCGACTTAAGGCGATTACCAGTATGATCAGCTTGGCATACTTAACATTAGTGCTTGTCAGTCGTTAAGACAAGTAATTGTTTTGCAGGTGGTACAATTTTTGTAAGACTTCGTAAATGTGCCTCGTTCATTGTTAAAAACAGACAACCAATAAAATGCAGGTTTCTTAGGGGTAAGAATACGATAAGGTACTGATTTCTATGTGATTGTTTGGCTACACCGGTTCCCACACTAATCGGCTAGTATGCCGCTTCCTTTTGTATCTTTCATTCATGGTTGAAACGGACATAATATTATCGTGTTACGTTACACGGCTTATCATATTTTGCAAACAATTGCATACCGCATGTGCATCGAAGGACGGTGCAGTAATTCAACTCGTGCATATCTTCGCATTGTCAGCATATACAGTGTTCCTATGCACTAACTGGTAGCTTATATTATTTTTTAAGAAATAAATTGAATCTTTAAAAACCACATAGTTTTTTTATTTTACACTTTTTGTGAAATTGAAAAGGAGCTTTCCGTGCCTGCCGTCTTCATGATGGGTGACACTGCCGCCCATGGACATTCGTAATCAACCTCAGATAAGGCAGATAAGAACAGAGTCTACCTGAGGTTGGTAACAAATGCGTTGCTACACCTGAGGACTACGCCTCGGAAAAGTATGTCTCCCTTACCACACCCATACTTTAAGTGATACCATGCTAACTGTCCATGATGGTTAATGGCCACTGCTCCCTTAAACATGAGTAATGAGATGAAATTGAAACGTACATTATATACGCGTTGCTACACTTCTTAGGGCATAGTTAGGACATAGACCTTGTTAATAAAATTACTATTGCCTTTTATAATTAGGTCCATTTGCCTTCCGCTCTTCAGAACAAGCAGTAATTGCAGCAACTGTAGTGCCGGTGCAGATGGAGTTAGAAGAATTCTACCATTCAGCAATCGATTATTTTATTACTGGAACTTTATTTCTACTTCTAACTTAATTATATTTGGGTGAGTTAGTACCTACATTAGATTATTCATAGGTATCTATTAATGATCACCTAGAGATGATCATGTTATTGGTAATAGCTGCCAGCATTTCTGGTATCATCGTCACAACAATTTTTAGCGTGAAGTAGTTTACACTTTTAGTTGAAAACGGACCGCTGATTTTAACACGAGACAATTATCTTAGTCCTGAGGGCCTTTGTGGCATCTGTAATAGACTCTGTAGAACCTTAGGACATCTTTAACCAACTCCATATAGAACAGGGGTTCTCAACCTGTAGCTAAATAGAGATGCTGTCAGTAAGAAAAGAGAAATAGGCACCTATACTCAGTAAGCAGAGAGGTCTTAGATTTCGGTATTGCATGTACTTTGGAAATGATTTTTTTATATCAAGTGTTTTTTTATATACTTGAAGTAGCAAACGAGCATGCAGTCCACCTGATGGTAAGTGGCCACTGCCGCCCATGGACATCTGTAATCAACTCCAAATAAGATCAAGGTCCTACCTGAGGTTGACCACAGATGCGTTGCTACCCCTGATGTATATCTCCCTAACCACACCCTTCAGACAGCAGTGCTTAACACTGCTGTTATAATTCACATATATTATAGGTGCGGCGTTGGTGCCGGAGTCGAATCACATAGAGTTCTACCACCTTAAAAGATATTGGATTTAATAATGCTCAAATAACTGTGCTTTACGGAAGCTAGAGTAATATTGTATTTGTAATGAAATCTGTCGGAAATTTTAGTCGGTCATGGTAACCAACTCCAAATTATTCTACCATTCAGCTGAAGATTCTGAAGGTAGGAGATAGATAGGCTCTGAACACTCGTTTAAAACAACTCATAAATATCTCACAACACTCTCTTTAACAATAGTGTTGCTGAGAAGAATGTGGATATGACGATTATGCCGCAGTGTGTGTGAAGGTGGTCATCGAAATTTCTACCACCTTCCAATTCCTGTTTGGGTTATAACTCTATATGTAAAAACCAGCACCGTCAAACTTATTCGTAGGCATTTTTGCATCAGTTTCCAATTTCTATGAACCGCGCGATCGTATTATTGTTTAGCGGGTGTTATTAACATACGAAAATACGATAGCCATACTTTCTTATTAGGAATGGGACAGGAATATACATATTTATGGATGGTCTGTTGTGAAGTAGGTAGTAAGTAGGGGAAGGACGGGTAAAGTGGCCACCCTAAGCTTGGCATGCCTGTCAATTTTGTAAATATCAATTTTGATACGGTTTTTTTACTATTTGTGTTCGCTTATTAATACATCTTTAACATTCTATTATTATTTTAACGTTTATAAAAA
>DWPV01004859.1:0-13065 GCA_018251915.1 Urbanus proteus proteus
AAAGTTGATACATTATTGTAAGATACAAAATTTTTGGAAATATAAAAATAACAATAGTAAGAGGGCAAATATAATAAGCAAATATAATAAGTTAGAGTAATACTAAATAGAAAATAAAAGTTGATACATTATTGTAAGATACAAAATTTTTGGAAATATAAAAATAACAATAGTAAGAGGGCAAATATAATAATTTCATAAAATAAAACTATTAAAACGATACATAATTGTTTTATGGTAATGACCCACATTACTAATTATTTATTTCATTATAAAAATAGCTATGGTATACCAAGTTAATTAAAGGTAAACGTATGTTATTTTGAAATTAAACCCAAAACTGCCCCAAAAAAACGTCGCAGGGTTAAAATCGAGCATTCCACATACAAACGCTAAGTCAACGAACAATACAGATAGCGAGTCAAGGCGGTCCATTGTTGCACTGAGACAAAACAAAATGGAACTTGTCGACTCGAACCATTTGGATTTAACAAGTGAATAATTCAGCTTATTACTCGTAGAATGGTACAAGAATTTTTCTTCCAAAACATATCGCTTTCTATTCGATAAACAATTTCATGAACGTAGGAATATTTTAAGAACGAATACAATATTCTTAATGAAAACATCTAAATAAATATGTCGCTTGTAAAAAATAATATTTGATTGTTTTTTTATTGTATCCGAAAAAACAATCAAATATTATTTTTTATAAGCGACATATTTATTTAGATGTTTTCATTAAGAAAATAGACAATTTATACCAAGCTAATTAAAAATAAATATTATATGTTTTTTTTTTTTTATGAAAACGAATAGTACCCCAAACTACATTCACAGGGTTAAAATCGAGCATTCCACATATAAAAGCTGAATCAACGAACAAAACAGATAGCGAGTCAAGGCGGTCCATTGTTGCACTGAGACAAAACAAAATGGAACTTGTCGACTCGAACAATTTGGATTTAACAAGTGAATAATTCAGCTTATTAGAATGCTACAGGAATTTTTCTTTAGAAAAATGTCGCTTTCAATTCGATATACAATTTTGTGTATTTATAAATGTTTTAATATGGAGCTCTTACCTTCGTTTTCAATCACCATCCCTATTTTAATCTCAAAATATTTTGTGTGTTAGAAAAGAATTCTGTGAATGCAGTAGAAGCATGAAGGTAAACTTAACATAATTTAAGTATGAAGGTGATAGTATTCTTCGTTGTTCGATTCCGGCTACACCACCGCCACACCTGTTTCTGCCTAAAATAGTAGTGTTAAGCTCTGTGAGTTCTGGTTTGGAGCTCTCATCAAGCCAGAACTCAAGTGTGTTACTCAAGTAAGTATACCTTTACCACACTCTTGTGGTAAGGGCTACATACTTATCAGATGCGTCGCAACTTAATTCTCAGGCGTAGCCCCGCATGTGGTCGACCTTAGGTAGGACTGTGATCTAATCTGTGGATAATCACAGGTGTCCATTGGCAGCAGTGGCCACTCACCACTAAGAGCAAGCTATTTGCTACTACTATAAAAAAGTCTATCATTAAATTACTTCAAACATTTCCAAGTTTTAAAGATAAAATACCTTGCAAAGAATCCAGAAATTTGTCGAGCCAATACATAGACAAGTAAATAATTCAGCTTATTTAACTGTGTCGAAGTAAAATGGTGCCATTAAAGCCAGTCGGAACGTGTTGTGTGAACGAATTGGAAGGCATTATTTCAGTTGTATTGTAAGTTACGGATTTTCCCTGTAGATAAATGTTGGAAATTAATTTGCCATTTCCTGATTTTAATTCCGGGATCAAAAAAGAGTATCCGTTGCTCTTACGAGTTTGTTGAAAAAGATTTAAAAAAAAAAGGAACAGTCTAGCAACTCTAACAGATAGATATTAGTCACTGCCACTCAAAGATCTATACAACCAATTTATACGGTATGTATCTATGCTGCCACTCATAAACATACTGCAGACTAAAATGAAACTCCCCAAAACAAAAAAATCACTACACTCATAGCCTTAAACTAGGATTTTCTGCTGTATCGTGGATGCAATGGACATACAAACAAGAATAGACAAACACCCAAAACCAGATCTGAAATCAAAATTCATAATCGTGACCGTGCATCGAATGCCCATTGCATATTTCCGTTGCGTGTCAGACAGATATGGTGACTGCTCCGCCACTCTGGTCGCCAAAGTATCTCAAACTTTCTTTAAACCACAACACAGATTTATACCACTGTAAAAAGAAATAGGTGTGACGATAGTCCTTACAAGGTCGAGCCATTAAGGGCTCTACCACCTTCAAGTATACTGAAGCTGTATTGTGGAATTAGCAAACGAGCATACAGCCCACCTGATGGCTAGTAGTTACTGCCACCCATGGACATCTGTAATCAACCCTAGATAAGATCAGTCTTCTCGAGGTCGACCTCAGATGTGTTCCTATACCTGAGGCTAAGTTACAATGCCTCAGAGGAGTATGTCTCCCTTACAACACTCTTCAAACCAGAACACAGTAGCGCTTTGGTAAGCGATAGATAATAGACCACTATTATATGGCAGAAACAGATGTGACGGCGGTGCCTCCAAAGTGGAATTACAGAGAGCTCTACCAAATATACAGATATTATGATAAACAATGTTCTAAACGGGCAGTACATACGAAGATGTCCTAGCTATTAGATATTCAATTTGCAAGACCCATTATGTTCCAATAATAGGTACATAACGATAACGACCATGTATTACCTAAATTGGATCTAGAATAATTCTAGGGCGGCTGTCCATTTAGGTTATAGGCATTTCTGAATTATATTCAGCTGAATGACCAAATTACTAGGTGAATGCTGTCATAGATATTTAGAAGGTAGAACCCTCAGTGGTTTTCCTTTGAAGGTCCTTTGAAGTAGTAAGCGAGCTAGCAGTCCACTTGATGATAAGCCCACTTGTGGACATCTGTGATCAACCCCAGATAAGAACAGAGTCTTACTTGAGGTAAGTCACAAATGGGTTGCTACCCCTGAGAACTAAATTTGATCGCCTCGAATAACTATGTCTCCCTTATCACATCCTTCAAGCCAGAATACCGCAGTGCATAACTGCCGTTATTAGGTAGAAATAAGTGTAGCGGTGGTGCCGCCGGAGTCGAACCACAAGCGTTCTACCATCATACCATCATCACACCTATCATGACCACACTTATTTTTTACCTAACAATATCAGTGTTCAGCGCTGCTGCATTTTGGTTTAAAGTGTGCTAAGAAAGACATATGTTCCAGCCAAGACGTTCCAGCTTAGTTCTCAGGTGTAGCAACGCATCTTCGTTCACCTCAAGTAGAACTCTTATTTTACGTGTAGGTAATTACAGATGTCACCTCTGATTTTTTGAAAAAATTAAAAATGTTCAAAGGTGGGTAAGTAGTAAATCTCACTCAGTCTGAGAGGAGACCCATGCCCAGCAGTGACACAAGAATGGGTTGACAACAATGGCTAGCAGTGGTAACTCACCATCATTTTGGCTGCACTCACACGTTGAATATAATTGAAAAAGTTAATACAACACACTTTATTAAAGCAAATTGTAAAATATTTTGAAAATAATTTTATATCGTGACACCTACTCTTACACAATTATATTTGTATGTATGTAGGTATACCTTACATAATGTCGAAGGTGTATGATAATTTTATCAGGGCTTCATCAAGGGCTTTGAACTCAATTACGTGTAAGTTTAAGTACCTCGTGGTAATACATTAATTACTGCTTACACCGTGCTGACATATAGACGATTAATTACAATGTTCAGATCAATGCCTTATTTAGACCTTATTTGTCTTAATAGGTAGAATAATTATGTATTTTATGATACTTCGAGTCTTCAACATTTAATAGACTATATTATATTGCTATAAAGAATAAAAACCCAGTTCAATAGTAAAAAACAAAAACATTTTATAAGTTGATATTAAAATGGTCCTCCGAGCCGGATATACAATATCAAAGGATTATATTAAATTAAAGCACTTTTAATTTGATTACAAATATAAAATTACTGGAAGAGCGTGGGAGATAATCCAGATTAGGGTTGGTCAATATTAAAATGGGACCTACATTTTGAACTGGGTCGCGTGTGGGCGTAGATGGAAATGTCAACCCTATTTAACATCCCCTACGATGATGCATTCCAATTTGTGGGATCCCTAATATATGAGGACAAATTAATGACACGCAAAATGGGACTTTCCATGCGGAAATCAGAATGGACTTCCCTATCGTTAGAACCGCAGAACTAGATATAAATAGATATGTCTAACGCACTAATAGGTATATTTCACGGGTTTCACAATATTATTATTATCTTTTTTGTTTTATGGGAATACTCAAAGGAAGTTGTTCTTAAATAAATGATTTTTAAAAGTAGTTTTGTAGGTAATACAATAAATCAATTACTTTTTGAAAACATATTTTAAATTACGTAAGTACTATACTGTTTAATAATAAAAAACTCAAAGACATACGCGTAAGGTCCTTAAGCCATTTCTATTTCACGACTGCTTAGTGGTTAGAATAATGTCATATGCTCCAAATATCATTATAACTCTTGACCATAAAACGACTATTCGACCATAAAAATATATGAGGAAGGCACAGACGAAGTAACTGAATAGACTGCTAAAAGGTAAAGCAAAATGATACGGTTTCTCTCTGGTACTATGTGAATTCGTGATGTTTGGGGGCTTTGGTTCTACGCTGATTGGCTCTGAGGCTACGTTGATTAGACCAAACTGCACGCAAATTAATTCCGACTATACGCAAAATTCCATCTACACGATGTCTAAAGCGTACCTGTAAATAAGATCATTAATATTAGTCGTTGTAACTAACACGATGATTCTAAGAAATGTTATATGTATAATCAACAAGTGTTAGAACCCTTTTTGGTTTTACTCTAAAGATACTTCACCACCATTTTTTTAAATGATGCAGTCCACCTGATGGTAAATGGCCACTGCCGCCCATGGACATCGGTAATCAACCCCAGATAAGATCTCAGTCCTACCTGAGGTCGACCATAGATGCGTTGCTACTCCTGACGACTAAGTTAGAACGCCTCGGATAAGTATGTCTCTCTAACCACACCCTTCAAACCAGAACACAGCAGCGTTACGCTGCTGTTATGAGGCAGAAATAAGTGTGGCGTTGGTGCCGCCGGAGTCGAACTACATGGAGTTCTACCACCTTAACTTACCAACTATTTCGTAACTTGTAACAGAAGTGAAGTACAGCTAGTTTTGGTTTTAAAGGGTGTCGTATTAAGTAAGATAATCCTATCCAAAGCGTTACAATTTAGTCCTCCGGGTCAGCAACGCACTTGTGGCCAACTTCACGTAAGACTAATCTGGGGTTAATAAAAAATTGTCATGGCTGGCAGTAGCCATTTTCATCACACGGCCTGCATACTACTTTGCTGTATAAAAAAAAGTTTATCAATAATAAGTAATTAAGTCTTGTGTTAGGTTAGGAGTCTATTTCTTTACATTATCTACGGTTGAAGCATTCGGCCGTAACTGCGATATCGTAAGTACTAACGCAACGGTTATTTGTACATTTTCTGGTGAATATAATATTGCCTCGTAAATGCACGGAGAATCTTCTTTGTTATACAGCTTTACGGTCTTACCCAGGTTAGGTAACCTTAGAAGGTTCAATGTACTATCCCTGGTCAAGCAAACAGCAAAACGTAAAGCGCGAAGGAAATTTAGCAATTAGCGGTAACCCATCCAACTACTGACCTCATTTTTTTTTTGTTGACGAGGGGGAAACCTTTAAAAGGTACCCGACGCCTCGGGAGCGACGCCGGGTTATGTGGGATTCTTACCGCACTAAAACCCCCCCGGTGACCGCCTTAGCGCTTAATAAGAGGACTCCAGGTACTCCAAAGGTACCTTTCACTGGAGTTCTCTGGCGCCATGCCCCAACGGGCCCAATCCCAGGCGAGCACATCGCTCGCCGCATCATCTGGTGCACGACGATATGCGGCCACACATACCGCCGTCCTTCCCGGGGTCACTGGCTGGACGGTTCGAGCTCCCACTCGAGCCACCCGCAACCCCAGAAGCCCCCTTTAGTCGCCTCTTACGACAGGCAGGAGATACCGTAGCCCTATTCTGGACTACAGAGACAAGACATACTTATCCTAGGCAATTCAAGTTAAACCTAAAGAGTAGCAACGCATCAGTGGCCTACCTCAGGTAGAATTATGTTATTTGAGGTAGATCACAAATGTCCATGGATGCCACTGTCCACGTACTACCAGGCGGACCACATGCTTGTTACTTCAATCATATAAAAAAGAACGAACTGAACGGAACGGAAGGAAGGAAAGGAATGACCTAATTTTAATAAATGTTATAGAATGTACTTACCTAACGAATGTGTGATAAGACTGTACGTAGAAAATATACTGTAGCTCACTTCATCCCAGTTGAAACGGTAGCGAGCGAAGATATACATCACACTCAGTTCACCTGCAAACGTAATTAAATAATATATTGTACTGAACTAAACAATACATTAGACACATGTTCAAGAGACACGCAGGCAAATTACATTGTCCAGTCACATCCAAAAAAAAGACGCTTTCCACCCTCATAGTTTCACAGAACGATTTTCTCCTATGTTGTAGGTAACATGGACACACAAAGACAACTACACAAATACCCAGACCCAGAACAGAAATTTAAATTCATCGCTCAGTTATCCGTCTGACCTGGAATCGAACCCGGGACCAACTGCGCGGCAGACCGGTATGGTGACCGCTCCGCTACAAGGGTCATACAAAACTACCCGTTTAAAATAAAGACTAAACAATTATAGATAACTACACTAAGTCCTCGGACGACGATTAATTGGGTATTATTATCAATCCCAAATCTATAGTAATGTAAGTACAATATTATATTTGTTCCACACTTATTTTCATAACCTACCTCATAGTAACTTATTTTGATCAGTTAGAAAATAGGTAAATACCTTCTACATAGTAAAATTATCTACATTTACTATAAAATGAATTTAAACACTACTTTGTATCTGCTTATTTTATTTTATAATTTATACTGTTTATTGCCATCACTATAATAATTTATGTACTTAATTCTACATTCATATGCATATAAAGTTAATATTTATAAAGTAAGTAGTTTATACGATAATAATTATAAATAAAAAATAGTATCTTCAAGTTATCTATAGATATTACAATTTGTTCTAATTTTATGAATTACTTATATTATTTTTCATATAATATATTAAATTTATACCTAAATTTAAATATAAATAAATACATTTTTACATAATTATAATTTTTATATTATCTTAGTAACTCAACCTACAAGTGCTTAATCTAATCAGACACTACTCATAAATCATATCAATGCATATCATACACAAGTTATTCCCTTCATTTCTTACATGTTTTTCCCGGAGCATGAACTACTAGAATCTAATTCAATTTTCCTTGAACCAATCACTGGATACTTCCTGAATTAAGCATTGGAAGTGTTCACTGCAATTCTCCAAAGAAGGTATTGAAGCAGCCAGCTTTCCAAGTGTAATTTTATGTGGGTGCGTTTATAGCAAGCACGTATTACCGGTACCGAAACTAGTAGTATGTATGTGTATGTAGTAGCCAACTTGTTGTTTGTGCTGTTATAAAATCAATTTTGTGGTGATTTCCCGCAACTTTTTAACTCATCAACAGATGGCACTACTAATATTTCTGAATCACGCTATCGAAGTATTCTCAATACCTTGCCTATATACAAGCTCCGAACTGAGACTGTCGGAGTACGGCGGCTACCCAGGCATCACCTAGTCTGGTGGTAGATCTCTCTTTGCTAAAGTTTTGAAGTTAGTTAAATAACACTAGTAAGTAAGTATATTCCAATGTTGTATTTCGCTCGTAAAAGTTTGCTTTATTGAATGTAAAATGACAGTGGCAATAAAATTAATTCTTAACGGCTTATTTGTATTCGTACTGGATACTGAGGTTCATTAAATACATAGACAGAAAATCAATAAAGTATACAGATTAAATACTACAGTAAATATCCATAGAACACAGGGACCTACGAACCTGTATTGTCTATTTTAATCCCTATAAATATTTTCAAAATTGGGGACAGACACTTATAGTGTTCATATCATAAATACATAAATACTGAACAATATGTCCTATATGTTTTTAAAAGTACTTAATTTGAGCAATTACGTGAAATTAACTATATAATGAACGATAATAATTCACACACCTACAATTTATTAAAAAGTTATGTAATTGTAACGCGGCCTAACTTATTATTTTTCACTTTCTGAAAAACAGTGTCTCTATAAACGACCCCACGTCGCAAAGGCTTAGGTTGAATGTATAAGGGAAGTAAAGAAATCGTTCAAAAACTCAAAAGTTACTTAACCTAATTTGCAGAAATCAGTACGAAGCCTAGATACTGTTAAAATCTTACTGCATTTGCAATTACATTAGGAAATAAAGAATTAACAAAAAATAAAAACGGGAAGTTCCTACCTACATCCTTAATTTTTGTATAATTAAAAAGATGTATTTATATTTAATCATATACCTAAATCAAACTCTTTTTAATAGATGTCTAAAAATTCAAAATGAAACAAAACAATTTTTCCTAGTTACGTAAAGCTGCGTTACGATCGTCGGCCAACGAATATGTGTTTATTGAAAAAAAAAAACAATGATATTTTTAAATCTTATATCAGATTTCGATCCCCACTTAAATTCGAAGTATTAAATATATTTTTACATAATGCCTATTTTAGAAATTAAATTTATATGTTTACACAATGCTTATTTTAGTAACGTATATCATCATCATCATCAACCCATTATTGTCCCACTGCTGGGCACGGGTCTCCTCTCAGTGAGAGGGATTTTAGGCCTTAGTTTACCGCGCTGGCCAAGAGCGAATTGGTAGACTTTACACACTTTTGAGAACTTTTTTTTTAAGAACTCTCAGAAGTGCAGGTTTCCTCACGATGTTTTTCCTTCACCGTAAAGCAAGTGACAATTAATTTTTAATACGCACGGTGCGTGCCCGGGATTTGAACCTCGGACCCCTCGATTGAGAGGCCAATTTTCAACCATTAGACTATCACTGCTCAGTGCTGCTCAGTAACGTGTATACGTAATAAGTCCCACATAAGCACAAGGTACCAGAAATGTATGCAGAATACAGATTTACCTTCGCGTAATATGCATGCTGACATGCACAACACGGATGATTTACACGTCGGCAGCTGTTTGTATGATGTATCAACATTCACTGATGTTATAACACTTTAGCTGTTCAATGGATACATGTTTTTTTTATTCTAAAGTTATTCACTATCTGTATGTAAGAAATAATGGATATTATGATTCGAGTGGGAAGGTCCTATCGTCACACCTATTATTTAGCGTGAAGTAGATTGCATTATAATGTGTTGTGTTTCCTTGACACCCATGACACAGGAGAAAATCCTAACGGGGAGCTATGAGTGTAAAAAGCGTTTCAATTCAAATGTTAAAAACGACCGTGATAATATTACAACTTTTAAAAAGACTGCTATTCTAGACCACTCACATATTCTACTTAAAACGACACGTACGCTTGTTTAAGCAAAACGTAGCAAGGTAGCAAGTGTAATTGCATAATAAAACATTATATCAAGTGCTCATTCGTTCCGAGATGAAAAATTTATGACAACTGTGGCTCTTTACGAGTTGGCTCTTATCATTTTCGTGGCTCTTGTTTTGTGAATTTTGATGTAAATCTGTATTGTGGTTTAAGTAATGAATTTTACATTTTGATTTTATTGTGTATTGTATGAACTAAGCTAGACAATTAATAAAAATAGAATTGACGGAAAGAAGCCGGACCTTTCTGTTTTTTTGTATTTTATATGTATTTTTTTTCGATTTTTTTATCTATTTAAGAAAAAATCTCTCCATTATCCACGTTTTCTTAACTCAAAGAGATATTAAATTAGATTTTTAAATGCAGGTTAACTAGCGTGCTGGTAAGATTTTACAGTAGTGATTGCATTTCTTTCCGTTTCCCACTGTTGGGCTGGACATGGATCTTACCCGCAAATATTGGAAATTTTGAATACAATTTGACATTAAAACCGCTATGAACAACTGTATAGCATAATATATGCAGACGAGACCAATAAACTATTTAAAATTGAAGCAAAAAGACTTGACAACAAAAAAAGACTGTCCAGTCGGCTATATGTGCTTGACATTCGTGGTCAAAACCGGTCCTGAAAGAAATCAGCTCTAGATAAATTCATACAGAAACTGGTTACCGGTGAAAAAGATAACACAGCGTGCGTATAAAATACCATCAGATAAATAAATAATATCTCAGAGTAGAATAAGAAAGCGACGACCCGCGTGGCGAAGTGGTCATACCGATCTGACGTACAATGGGTTTGGGTTCGATTCCCGGTTAGACATCTGCATGACGAATTTATTTTTTAGTGTTTATGTATTCGTTTTTGTTTGTACATTTGTTGTTACAGTCTTAGTTTGGGAAGAGTAGAATGTATGTATGTGTAAGTGTGTGTATAAACCACCACATCATATATTATATTATGAACTTTCGTGTATCCCTAAATTTAAATAAAACTAGATTTTGCCCGTAGCTTGGCACGCTTCTCTTCTATATAATGGATGTGATTATACATATAAACCTTTCTCATGTATCACTATATCTATTACAAAAAACCGCATCAAAATCCGTTGCGTAGTTTTAAAGATCTAAACATACATAGGGACAGACAGCGGAAAGCGACTTTGTTTTATACTATGTAGTGATACACATGCACAAACAATAAACTATTGGCACATTAAAAAATAAATCACTTTTACTACAAAAGCTTTTACTTAATTATTTATTCACAATCTTCCATTGTTCTTGGCCATAAATAATCGCACCTTTAAAAGTCTTCATCACCTTGTTCGTTTTTTCGACAAAAGAAACCTCAATGGCATATAATTTGTCCGATACCATCAACATTTAATCTTTCATCGCTTAAACGGTTATAAAGTGGTTATTACCTTTTGAAAACACAATTCGTTATAACGTTACACAAACAAAATTAAACCGTATTTCTAAAATCATAAAGGTTATGTGAAGTGTCTTCGTGAAATGAACAGTCTCAAATAACTATTTCTTTATCGCTACGATTTCAATATGAGGTCTTATTTTAATTCTCATAAGTATAAAATTAAGGTACACGGTATATTTCTAAGTGATGATTAAGTTTTTAAAGCGTTTTAATACAATAATAGTTACAATGAGTAACTGGAGAGGTACAATTTGTATGTATTGTCGGGAACGTTTGTAACTTGAAACTACTGTGCGAAGTGCTAAATGTTTTGTTAATATAACTTGACTGCTTTAAAATGGTCGCTACGTTATACGAGTAGGTAATAAATGGGCTCACTGGAAACTTTTATTTCTAAAAACGGTTTAAATAATCTTTAGTCAACAGCCTTTAAGAAGTCTACATTTAAATATGTTACTAATTTATAAGATCTAGGTGGTCTTACCACATAACATTTTATCTATTTTTTTATTATATTTGAGTATACTTACAATATGTGATAGTTTATTTACTTATTCAATATTCAATCAAATAAATTTATAAACATAAGAATCCACATGGCAAAATAAAAATCTCGCAAAGATTTCTAAATGTTAACAAAATGCGATATTGACTTTAATCTAGGTAAAGACGAAGGTACAAACATTTTTTCTATATTTTCCTGCTCATAAAACAAGAATAAATTCAGAACTCAATGACAAAAACTTACAGCAAATAATTATATTCACGACTTCAGTTTCTTCAGTCTATAACTACATGTGCTCAAAGTTAAGTGACTGAGTAATACGAACGCCGAAGGGGTCGGCAACATTTTATCGGCGGTTGTAATACTATGCCATTGACAATTGCATTCGAATTATAACCTTTATTATGTCTTTATTGGTGTATTATTTAGCCTTTTATTATGTTACTGTAGATTTTATTCAAGTTAACAGTTTCAAACGTACACAATTCTTTGTCGGCGAAATCACAGAATAGTTTAAAAAGTACATCCTATTTTAGTGAACAACTAAAATATCACTAGTTCAGTCGTTAGGCGACCCAAAAAAATAGTGAGTATGAACTTAATTATCCACGATTTGTTTTTTTTCGAAATAGCCCATTTTGTACATACATTTCACGCTCGCTTGCTACTACTTAAGCACATTTAAAAAAAAGCGCTCGCATTATGCAACCAGGGTTCGAACCCAGAACCATTTACATAGCCACTCATCACGTCCAATGTCGAATCAGGTCATGATTTTCTCCATTATAACTTACGAAGTAAACACGTCTCCAAATAGTTTGAGTAACTTATGTACAGTTTGGGAACCGCGACAGTACCTTACATTAATTTAATATAGTAAGCATATAACTAATTATATTAGTTAGTTTGGTGTGGAGTCTCTTGTTCTCTTTATTAGATTAATTCATCTTCGTTGCTTGTGTTTTTGATTTATACGTTATTATTATTAATGTATTTTGATATTCCCTGATGGTTCGCTTGAAGAAAGTAGGTACATAGAACAGAAATTTAAAATCATTATTCAGATGTCTGTTACCGGGAATCGAATCCGGGGCCCAATGCGCGGCAGTCCAGTATGGTGACCAGTATGGTATTCATTATATCTTCTGGATCTTTATCTTAGTATGTATACTTTTTTGGTCACTACCTTAGTGATCAGACGTGGTATTTGTATTTTATCGCGACAACATGTTAAACGAGGTAAACGAACGGTAATTGGTAAACGAAAATCCTATCCATTATTATAATAAATGCGAATGTCCGTTTATTTGTTTGTTTGTTTGTTTGTAACAACCGATCGTTATGAAATTTTGCACACATATTGCCAGGATTCTGGAAAAGGACATAGAGTACCTTTCATCCCGAAAAATAAT
>DWPV01004860.1:0-13065 GCA_018251915.1 Urbanus proteus proteus
ATAATTAATTTCTAATACGCATATAAATCAGAGGTGCGTGCCCGGGACTTGAACCTCGGACCCCTCGATTGAGAGGCCAAGTTTCAACCATTAGACTATCACTGCTTCACTCCTATAATAATGGAAATACTTACCAAACGATCAGTAGCCATATCAAAGACGAGGATCTTGGGTGGACAAACGCGGCGGAAGTCGTCCAGACTGGTGAAGACGCCGGCGTCCAACACCCACAGCCTGTTGCAACGGTCCGCGCGGACACGGTACACGGATATCAGGCCGGTACAGTTGATGTCCCCACGGCCGGCTGTATGCCATGACCAGTCTGGGTATGCCTGTGAACAAAGTATTTTTATCAATACCTACCTTCGTTGAAATATGTAAATGTAATTTTTATCATGTAAATATGTATCAAATATGTTGATATTGTTGATCGAAGCTGAACACATAAAAAATAGTTTTCGTATTTTTGTCGTCACACTACACTTCAAGATGTATCAATAAAGTTATTATTAATTTAACACTTTTCACATGTGTGAAATATGTATGAACGATATTTTCCCGATTCCTTTTATTATTACATTATCAACTTATTGCAAATATCTTTTTTTATTGCGCAGTAAGATTATTTCAAATTTTAAAAGAGTTTATATACGCTACAAAATGCACTTGTACCTACTAAAACGCTAGAACTAACTTACTCTGTAAATATGCACCTAACTACCTATAACCTTGCATGTAAAGTTACCTAATATTTCAAGATTTCAACTAGTTCAATATTAAGTTACCAATAACTTATCGGCGGTAGATATGAAGTTAATTATATTGTTTACACTATGTTTACGTTCTGCTTAATTTAACAGACAGGATTACTTGACAGTGAAATAATTTAAAAAAAAATGGAAAAAGACTGCAATAGTTTGGTTGCTAAATAATAAAATCTATAAAAATTTACAATAGTTTAAAATATATAAATATTTACTTTTATAGCTTCGATACCTAGCTTTACAGAATGAAACACTTATAGAATGTAAACATTAAAAATACACTTTGGAATGTGGCTTACAAATACACGAATAACTATTTGTAAGTGAATAAGACAGGCATTGTCGTTTGAAAGAGAAATACTTGGAATTACAATGACATTACATTTACAATCTATGGGAAATCGTATCGAAGACTTTTTAGATATTATATGGACTACATAAGACAAAGTTCATTCTAAAGCAAATATATTCCAGCATTATCATAATTTACATTGTATTTGTGTGCTGTTTGCTATATTTGACAACCACTATATTAAAAACAGGACTTCATAATTATATTAAAAACTTTTATTTTTACTTTTTTCGACTATTTATATCACCATGAATAAATATTATCGTTCTGGGGGTAATCATCTTCTTGATTTCAGCTGCCCGAGTGTATCGTGGAAGGGTAAGACGTTTCCTATATTATAGGGGACGTCTTACCGGATCTCTTTAATGCTTAGGCTGCGTTCAAATGAGGGCGGTGGATCAGAAATTTTGGATGATGATGAGTAGTCATGACAAAAATCCTAATTTTGGTCTAACTGTAGTTTCTGCTTTTAAATAGCATCCCACGTACAGTTATAAGTAAGGCGATTAGAAGTCAACATCATTCATTATCATACTAAATTGCCAACTTAGCCCTTAACACCGTCGGAGGTCAACAAGCAATCTACTAAATGACTATAATTATGTCATGCATAATATATATAGATACTGGTAATAAAGTATTTTATCTTTTCGTTAATTAATTAAAAACCAAAAATAAATGTAAAAAGATATTCATAAAAGTTTATTTGTCTATTTTATTCTTTGGGATTTGGATTTTTAATACAAATAATCAATATCACATTATAAGATTAGTTTATATTATGTTTGATAAGTAAAGAATTGTAGAAGGGACTTTAATATATTCTGGAGCACAGAGAGTAATTAATGAAAAAAACATGCATAAATTGCATGTATAATTGTAAAATCGCCTATGGCATCTTAAATTGTTGGCTAACAAACTATTACTAGTATTATTCAAGGATGGTCACATCAATTTGTAAGTCACAAACAATAAAATAGAAAGCCAACTTTATTCGCCTGCTAGCTATTAACTAATTTGCACTTAGTAGCCACGATGAAATTTCTATATGAATTAAAATAGTTTCTATAGTAGTAATATAAACCGAAAACTATAGAACTATTATATTAATTGGAATTGCTGTCTCACCTTGTAGATTAATTTTTTGAAGTCCAAAATAATGCCTAAAAAAATAAAAGGTATAATTTCATAGCTCTTCAGTGGGACCTTGCCCTAAGATATAAAATTATGTAACTAACTATTAGTATTAAAAAAACAGTTTTGTCGCCCACTAATGTTTAATACATTAGTACAATTTGCAACAACGAATCACAATGAAGCGAAAACTTAAGGAGTTTATTGGTAGCCACTGAAGAGTTTCACCATCCTCCTCTTGACTCCATCATAAATCAGCTTGGAGACGCAAAATTATTGTATTTTTATCCGAACTACATATAAATACAACGTTTTATATCAATGCGACAATAATAATTAGAAGTATGTTAAAATTGACTTCCAAGATTTAATTACATTATTTATTAAGCGTGTAAAAAGGGTCTTCAAGCTTCTGGCTAAATTCCTGCTGCTAAATGTGTGTGATGGGAAATTACCAAAGGCAACAATAAATGTCTAATTCCTGTAATTTTGTTATAATTTATACTTATACGTGTGTTATGTGTAGTCTTCTAACAAAATAAGATTATGGTCGTTATATTAAAGTCGTGCCTGCGGTCTCGCGATCTGACCAGGTCTTGAAGGTCAGAGCAACTCTATGTGGCGCGCCCTTCACGCTTTCTCGTGACCGTCGCTCGCGGCGTGTGCAAATGTAACCATATGGGCACTACATGTGCCAAAATAAATACATAAGTACACGTTATCAACACAAAACAGACTTTAAAGATATTCTTTCTATGTTAGTATGTGTATGTACTATGTTCATTTTGTGATTATCTTCGTTTTAGCTTTCATCAGATAAATCGTTTATGTTAATGATAATTAGTACTAGTAGTAGATAACTAATATTTGTATCTAAAGCTTATTTATAGCGTCTTATTTTGCAGCTTATAATTTTTATACCAATTAAAATCTACTAATCAAAATATTAATACACTGGAAAGTTAAAAAAAAAAACAAATTGACATGACATGACACTTTTATACATATACTTTACTTATATGCAATTGACCATTAGTGGTAGCTATCGCAAACTGACTTCGCTTTTACTCACTGTACGTATTCCTACTACGAATGCAAAAACATCTTTAAAGTGAGTTGATTGTATGTAATGCGGTTGATATTACCAATTTTAAATCATTATGAGATTATTATGGCTGCAACATTAAATTTTAAAATAAAATCCCAAACGAAAAACATTAACACATGCTTAAGTGTATTAGGAGAAGAACATGTTGTATAATCGTTTTAAATTACTCAAATATGTTTTATAATGTTCCATTAATTTTATTTAATATGATATGGATGTAAATTAATTGTGAGATTTTGTTGTATTTACGAAACAATATCAATTTACAGAAACGAATACTCTACATTCTTCTAACAGTTGCGGAAGTCGCGTAATTTTATTTGCTAAACAGGCGTGTCCCAATTGGAGTTAATAAAAACAATTTTGCATGTAGAAATTCGCATCTTGAATGTAAATTTCAACTACTTATTTACATACTTAATCCAATGTTGTGTAATAGAAATCGTAATTTGTATGATGCCGGTGTTATAGGAAGTGACTGATAAATAAAAAGATGCCTAATCTTATCTTTTACATATACGCGTAAATGTAATTGCCTTCCTGTAATAAAAGAACTTTCTTTTTGAAATGTTCCTAAGAACATTTTCTGAATATAAAACATTTCTTTTTAGTTTTGACTGTTGTTGAACAATAAATTTCAAAAAAAATATTAAATGGAGTTAAATAGGGCTCTCAAGCAGAAGACAAGATATTCACGTAAGTAAAAGTAGTACAAATTTTATTATTCAACTAGCTTTTTTCCGCGGCTTCGCACATGTTATATTACATTTATAAACCTTCCTCTACAATCACTTTATCTATTAAATAAAACCGCATCAAAATCCGTTGAGTAGTTTTAAAGATTTAAGCATACATAGAGATATAGGGACAGAAAAAGCGAGTTTGTTTTACACTATGTAGTGATATCCTACCTGTAGTACTGGACTGACGCCTGGAGGCAGCGATCTAGGAACCCACGCTAATGTCGCAGGAACACCTGCTCGTAGTCTAGGGATCCCGAGATACAAACGGTCCCAACCGATCTCCAAACCAGTTGGCACCGTGTTCTCTGGTTGAAACTTCTCCAACAGCACTGGGTCTGGTGGGAAGTCAAATTGCAGCAAACTCCACTGGTTCACCACTTCGAGGGTAGCGCTCGCCACTGCCAGGCAAGCGCACAATAGTATCGCCCGTGCTTCCATTATGATTTTCTGTCAAAGAAGAAAGCATGAATTTATTATGGGAAACACTGGATTCATAAACATTAAATTCCTCTCTTCTTCTTAAATTCTTTTTATATAAGATTAACTTTGTTTATTGTGACAGTGTTAAAATATTTATAATAATCTCAACTGTAAGTAAAGTAGGTATAGCTAATTGTGTTCATACATGCGTATCTCCGAAATACCCGAACCGATTTCAATGAAATATGAATCTGTTTGAACCCGACTTGAAAGATAAGAAACTTTTAAACCCATTTTGTGTGGTATTTTATAATAATGTTAACGATGCTGTTACTTATTTATAAGTACAGGACATTTAAATATTACCTGAGTAACATAAAGAGCAAGGTATTACAACTTGAGATCTCATAGTTCAAGGGCGTTCACAATCAAGTCGGTAGGTACTATAATTTGGCTATAGTCATTTCAACTTAAATCTTTGAATGAACCTCAAAACGCTAGATGGATGGAAAACTGTTTGGGTCGTAAAGTGATTTAACTACGAGTACTTATGTTTAAATCGATTCGATCTTTTGTAAGTAAATATGTACGAGATATATTCTGGTGAATGTTTTATGATACTTAGGTACCTATTGTTGTTTTTTTAAAACCACCTTCGTACGGTTATTACCATCTTTTTACGTTATTTATATGAAAAATTGTAACTAAAGTTAATTAAAGACAATGCTTATAGAGTAACAAACGGTGTTGCCTACACAGTCCACCTGATTACCTAAAGCGTATTTGCCACGGAAATGTAAACAGAGTTTGTTTGTAACTAACTCTAAATAGAAAACGAGTCCTGTTTGAAGTTGATTATAGGTATGTTGTTCTGCCTTTACCACGCCAATTAAACCAGAATAGTAATCAACTAGAGTAAGTATCCGCACGGAACCACAACGAGATCAACCACCTTCATATTATACGTCGCTTGTCCGTTTAATCTAAAAACCATTTTGAATTGTCAATCAAAATCACACAAATAATCTTGCAAATAATATAAAGAACAATACAAAGTGAACTTAATTTAAATGTCACCAGGCCACTCAGATTGTCAACTTGTCAAGTCTTGAGCAAGGTACGCTCGAAGCGATTTCAAATTTATTTCACATTACTGAACAACGTATAGAATATAAAATAATAGCCTTCTTAGCTGAGACATATGGAAATGCATCACGTCATGTATGGAAGCAGAGATGTAGGTACGATGTGGTTCATGTGATACATGTCATTGTCCTCATAAGATTATTTATTAAACGCAAGCTTGGAAAAGGAAAGAATTGCAACTTGTGCTCAAAAGAACAACGAACTTAAAGGATATCTATAGCTTATAGCAATGATGTAGTAAAAAAATAAAATTAACTGTATCAATGACCGTAATCATATAAAAGTGAATCAAGAAGAGATGAAGTTATTTTGGATATAAAAAAAAATTGCACGACTTGGCGAGCGCACTGCCGTATTTATAATTATTAAAGTCGCTCCGTAACAGATAGACATATTTATCTTCTGTTAAAAAGTAGATATTGCTTTACTAATATCGATAAAAAGTCTTAAGTGAGTTCCTATAAGTGATAAGTAATGTTTCGATCCAGATTTGTCTTGTCGCATAAGTACTTTAAGATGTGGAACCCGTCTTTGGCGTTAAGTAAAAACAGAATTGACTAGTACCGTAGTTGGTATTCATACACATGTCACTCACGTGTAGACAGTGCGAGTTAGGCTTACGATCTGAATATTTATGATGTATAAAGTCTACTCTCTCTACTAGTCTCTATATTACGTCTGGATTTAGTAGATACGTACTTTGTATGGTAATTGTGTCAATTCGTTAAACTAAAACCAATCTCACACCATAAACGCCTTTTACAAGCGTAACGCAGTTCTTGTGCTTCATTGAAAAAGTATGGTTACCGGCTCAACTACAATGACGCCACTATCTATGTATGTCGTCAGGAGTAGCAGAGCGTCTATTTAATTATTAATTTCTAATACGCGCATAATTTTAACAAATCGGAGATGCGTGCCGTGTACTCGAATCGCGTACACCTGATTAAGAGACCAAGTTTCAATCCACCAGCCTACACTACACTACTTATAATAAAGGAATGACATGAATAACTTGGCAAAAAGTAGTTCATGTCAATGTGTCAGCATATCAATAACAATCAAAAGATATTGAATACTGTATCATTTAGATTTCAAATCAATTTTTATCCTTGTAGCAATCTTGGACATGGAAATGGATTTCTATTCACAGCTGTGCTAGTATAATGGAATGTTTAATGAACCCAGCGTACCTCTGCAAGGCCGAGCGACAGGCTCCGCTTGCTTAGGTCTCGAAACATAGGTATAAATAAACTGATACTTAGTTTCCGGAATTATTTATGTTACGACATAGTGGCTTAAACAAAAGAGTGAATGCTTATGAGCAGTTATGACTGAATGATTATGGCGTAACATATACAAGAGTTCTTAGGCTCATGAACATTTGTATTTTTTGGTAATGATGGTTATTTTTTTTAATAAATTAATCATGGGTATAATGTCAATTATTTCAATATATCTCGAGCTATGTGTTACTATTACAGTTAAACTACCAAATAGTAGGATTGATGTCAATGACTCACAGCAAGTGAGAAATATGGAATTAGGTGTGTCTTATGACTTAGAGATAAGGAAATCTATTCCTTAATTTCTGTACGATTTCCATAATTTCTCAAATATTTCTCACTTTCAACTGTTTTGCATTATTGCAGCAGTGATCGTAATGCGTTTGAAAAATGTAAAGTATTTCAACTGTGTCCTCATATATTATTTCGATGTGTAGATTTTGGCAGTCATCCAGTGATATACGTAGTGCAAAGGTGTGCAAAAGAAATAAGTTTTGTATTTCTCAATATTACTGAAACAATGTTATTAAAAAGTTATTACAGACTTTATTTCTTTGGTTTATATACTCTGTTTAGTATATTCCAAAAATATCCTCTATCCTATACGTAAACCTAGTTACATATATGAGGAGCCGTCAAAGTTTTTTTTGCGCCACTCCATTGCTTACTAGTTCATTAGCACATCTACTCGTACCTTCCTTACATCTCTACATGCTAATAGTCTCAAACTCTATGTCAAAAGAAAATCACATACACATACGAATACGTTTATCTTTTCTGGTTGTGACTGTGCTTGTAGTACCGAAAATATTTTTTTCTTTCTTTCTTTCTAAACAAAGACAAAATGATAAGACAGAAACAGAACTATGAAAACATATACCTAGTATTTATAATAATTGGTTGCACGATTTCTTATTAAATAGTGTTATTCGCTATTTATTGTAACACAATTGCAATGCAATCACTGTATATTTTGCTAATAACGTGTTATAAAGAATAATAAAAGGCCGCGCGAGGCACCCAACGCCGATGGTTTATATAGATAGCCTTTAATTGTCCAAAAATAATTGAACAATAAAGTCTTTACAAATATTTTACAGATTAAAGTTAATGCCATTGACACCTGCTACTAAGAACTTTTATTAGGATTGTTATATTTATATCTCAATTACCTCCTTACAATACGTAGGTGTAACATTAATCATAATAATTATTCAAGCAAATTAGAAAGTAATATTGATAATATGATTTTAATACAAAAAAAATATACCTACATGTACGGAGTTTACGGATACGGTAATGAAAGAGTAATTATGATATAACCAGACGTTGATTGTTTACTTTTTAATCACTCTGCGTAATTGAAGGACACGGAAGGTGATATAATACATATTATACATAGGTACTTATATTTACTAGCTGTTGCCCGCGATTTCTCACGCACAGACTACAATACACGCATGGGTGAAATATCATTACATAGCAGAAAACAAAATCGCTTTTTCTGTCCCTATGTCCCTATGTATGCTTAAATCTTTTAAACTACGCAACGGATTTTGATGCGCTTTTTTTAATAGATTGAGTGATTGAAGAGGAAGGTTCCATATGTTGTTTTCTTTCACTCATAACTCAATGGAAAATTAATTCCTAATAAGTATGACATCAAAAGAAATAATAAGCGTTTGCCAAGAATCCAAACATTGAACCCCCATATTAAGAGTTCGACTTGCAAAGTTGACGTTGACAATCTGAGGCACAAGTTCCTAAAATGTGATGTCATTGAAACTGGATTACGTTTCGTAATGTAACTGCATTCGTGCAGTAAGTGTTGCACACCGAGCAGACGCATACAAATATATCTAGACTTGAACAACTGGATTAGCCTTACATTTAAAAATGATATTATAATCTGCACTATATTTGCCATTTAGAAATCTGATTTAGTAACTTACATTTAATCTAAGCCTAATCTAGTACCTACCTACATTCCACAATAACATTGGCCTTTAAAATATACATATGTTTATATATTTTTTTGTAATATAAAAGTAGCAAACGAGCATATACTCTATCTGATGAAAACTGGCCTCCGCCGCCCGTGGAAATGTGTAATCAAACCCAGATAGGATTTAAAAAAAGACGCTTTTCTCCTGTGTCGTGTGCGCCATGGACACACAAAGACGAATACACAAACCGAACCGAAATCTAAACGAAATCGAACCCGGGACCCACAGCGCGTCAGACAGATATGGTAACCGCTCCGCCACGGGAGTCGTCGAAGATTAGAGTCTTGTTCTTACTTATGGTTGACAACTATGCATTGCTACCCCTGAGGACTAAGTTGGAACGCCTCCGATAACTATGTCTCCCTTGCCATCTTCTTCAAACTAGAAATCAAAAACGTTCAGTATAGTTGTTATAAGACAGACATAGGTATCGAGGTTACTTTCAGTATTGAACCGCAAAGGATTCTTCTTTTACTAGGCTACGCTCATATTTGACGTTTTAAACAATACTTAAGTCAATTATGTAAATGACGGTATAATTATTATATTAGACTGTATAATTATTTTGTTAGTCTAGCCACCCTATTGTTACGCCACTGGTTGCCTTAATATGGACATTAATATATTCATGTATGCATTCAGTTAAATCTTGCACTATTTAATTGACAGGTCTGTTTAGATTTTTGCGGCAGGCATTTAATTACTGATGACCTCGAATTATCATTGAGGTCATCAGTGATGAAGATAAAAATCCAAAAAGAGTTGTCCGTCATTTCAGTTGGTTAATTCTATTGATATTTCAATAGAAATTAAAAATAATGTCTGTTTAGTACACAGTTCTGATGTCGGCGGTCGTCATGATATATTTATTTCGCTGAATTACAAAGCAATATGCAAACTTTGTGCGTTCCGCGTTGTCTGTCTGTCAGTACACTCGTACATGTTATTATGTGGACAAGTCCATATCCGTTTCATAAATACATAATTATACATTGTCACACTCTGCTAAAACATAATAATAGGGGTAGGTACATTTTAAGACAAACGTGACGTCAATATTGCAATTTTATACTTTTATACCGTTTTACAAATGTTTATACCTATTTATGCTTTCCACCTCAGATGGCAACTACCGCCTATGAACAGCTCTAATCAATGCTACATAAAAATACTCCTCTCTGTGACCACAGACGTTTTTTTACTCTTTCGAACCTAATTAAAACTCCGTATGGGTGTATCGGCCTTACCAAACTCTGTAAACCAGAGCTCAGCAGCACTCTAGAGTCTAGACTATTATTACAAGGCAGTAAAAGTTCCCGCCACACTTGGTGCCTCCGGTGTGTAATCACGATGAGTTCCACCACTTAAAGTCATATAAGTTTAACAATTTTCACCGACCAGTAACACGTCATTATGCGCTCGTATCACTTAACCGCTGACAACAATGAATTATGTATCATTATGAACATTAGATAAGGGAAATTAGTATTGCGTGCATAATATTCCCTGTCGTATTATCGGTCAGTTAAGACGTCCGGCCGTCGTAATTAGTAATCGATAAATCATATTGCCATTCCGTGTATTTAACCCGTCTAAATGCATTAGACCACAATTCATTGGATTATACTCGTATATACACACAGTCATTGGCTTAGATTTACGTACCACAAATCATTTGCTTATACGTAATTTTAGGTTATATGTAGACAAATGAGTATCGTTTATAAGCACATAATAGCTTCTCCGTAATTACAAGTAAATGGTAATTAATCGCATTTGTTTGATTAATTTCTTATTGAGTAATGACTGCGCTAAACTGCTTATAAACGACGCGTGCAAACCGTTCATATTTAAATTTTTATATTAATGAGTTCGTACATCTTTAAGCACAACTTTTTAAATTTTAAGCATGCTGCAAGATTGCATCGTAATGTGTCTTAAGATGGTACTACAAGAACACACTGTGTAACAACAGCGGTGGCACTGCAACGATGCCGACTACCGCCGTACGTGTTCTCAAAAACAATTTATTTTTATACATGCTCACTTAAAAAATAGTTATTAATACCATTATTTCCTAAAAATCTCTTCAGACCCACTTATTAATATGAGGTGCAGAGTCTAATTTAGTTATTTCGGAATACGGTTTACGTAAAATACAGGTATGATGATTACAAAAAAATATTTCCACACTAGCCTTATAATCATATCAATATGAAAAGCGGTCAAGTGCACGTCGGTCTACGGCACCAAAAAAATTATAATTTCAAAATTTGCACTGAAGAAAACAATGTTATACGGTCACGGTCACAAAGGCATCTAACAGGAAATTAGTCGTAGGTAAGTCAAAAAGTATGCAATCTATTCTACTCTTATTTACAGACCTACAGACACAAACCAATGTGTAATTTTCAAGTTCTCGTTACTTAAATTTTACGTTAGTACAATAAACCTCATGCTTATAATTATGGTCTCGTTTTTTCCATTTATATTCCGTACGGAACCCTTAAAAGGAGAGAAATCAGATAGCAATAAAATATTTATGTTCTTATTAATATTGCCTGATTAAAAGTAAATAATAATTTCTTGGCAAATATAGATATTAAAATACAATCATATTCAAGTAAAGATCAACTGTGCCAATTTTTTACAAATATACCTAGATATACAATATACATACCTACCTACGAAATTCTACTTCTTTTTTCGGGTTTTGGAAAAAAGATCAAAGTAACTTTATTATTAACGTAGTAAAAAGTATCCAGTGTGGCTAACCCATAATTTATTAATTTAATATATTATCTAGTAATGCTACTTTTGTCTGACGATAGCTCATTAAATTAAAATTTATTGGAATAAAAATATTTTATTACTTACGCGAAATAATTACCTACCTAATTGTCAAACCAAAATACAACTTTTATCACAGGTATATAAAACTCTAATAATACAAATAGCTGTGTGGCGAGATGAGTAAAGTTTACATTGCAGAAGTCGACACAATATGTAAAGTAATTAATTAGGAATTACTATTTAAAAACTGGTCTGTATATGACCAGTTAGGACCATACATATATTACGCGTCCCGTGGACATAATTACTATCAAGTAGAAATCGCGGTCAATGATGCTAAAGTTGATTTGTAAAAATATTTGCTAATACAACAATGTTAATTGTAAAACGATGCTAATCAATGTACGAGTATGCTAACTTTTAGTTAATTTGGGTACAATTTCATACAAGGTGTAAATAATTATGTATTGATTGATAGATTGAGTATCGGAACTCAAGTAAAACGGTACGATTAAAATTGTCGGCTAATTATTCCACTAATTTAAAATAAATCATCAGTTTTAAGACAATTCAGCATTCTCATAATGTCAGTTTTCAGTCGACAAGTTGGCAGTAAACACTAATTAATAACTTGACACTAAAATTCATTAAAATTGCTCTAGTATTTTCGTGATTAGCTTTGACGTATGAAAATATACATTCACCTCTACAATATAAATTAAATAATACACTAATTTTACACGTCAATTAAATTTACAAGTCAATCGACGTAAGCAAGTTGTCAAATACACCATCTTTACAAAGTTACGTTATGCGTGAATCTTTTATCGCAATCAAAATTTTCGTTGTGTGGTCATTGGCCAGTATAAATGAGAAACCGAAAGTGAATCGGATTCTTAAGTAAAAGTGGAGACGTGAATGACATGCGCAATGCCCAGGTGTCCACTGGCCGCGCGTGGGTTTATTACGTGAAAATTGTTTATGCCAACACTAACCTAACCGAAACTGTATTATTACATATATGTATTGAGCTAAGTCTTAAATACTACACCGGAACAACAACAATTCGGCCTAGTCATGTTTAGTCAAAAAACATCGGTTACCTTAGAGGAATATCACTATTTATTCCTCAAAGTCATTAACGATTGAGTGTAAAATTTTAACTCTTTAGAGAAATAATTAGTAGATAGAGGAAGTCGAAGCGCCAAATTTTTATCGCTTTGATGCATAAATATACTTAACTAGCTTTTGCCCGCAGCTTCGCTCACGTGGACTACTGAAATGGGATGAAGATTTTCTATGCATTAAAGCAT